>LYNE01005955.1:0-20624 GCA_001662545.1 Rosa x damascena
CCGCATCAGACGACAGTTTTTAGCCGTCGTCTGATTCAATTTTTGTACTAGTGATTGTAGGTAAAAAACGATAGTAATAATAAACAATCTATGCAGCCAATAGTTTTTTACGAGGTTTGGGACTCCCCAGGAACGTGGATTCATACAAATGTTTTCTGTTACATGTGGGAAAGTTCTGCTATCCACCTGATCGAGGTGGGAAAATATTGTCTAATTGTAGTGAGTAGTGGTGACAACTGACAAGTAAATTCAGTCCATAAAAGAAGCCGGTAATATTGGCTTTCTCCCACTCATCCTGGTATGCATATAGACACTAGTCACTCAAAGCACAAGAGCATACAAAACACTAATAGCAAAGATCAGAATGGAGAAACAGGTAGCCATTGTAGGAGCTGGAATTAGTGGCCTTCTTGGCTGCAAGTACATGCTTTCAAAAGGCTTTCGTCCCATCGTTTTCGAAGCCTCAAATGGTGTTGGAGGCGTATGGACCAAGACTGTTGAGACTACCAAGATACAGACTCCTAGAGTATACTACCAGTTTTCAGATTTTCCATGGCCATCTTCAGTTACTGAGGACCATCCTACCCAGAATCAGGTTTTGGATTACGTCCAATTATATGCTCGACATTTCGACTGTCTCAAGCACATCAAATTCAATACCAAAGTTTGTGGTATAGAGTATGAAGGATCATCTGGGGAGGAGATGCATTAATCTTGGAGTTTATGGGGTGGCACCGGAGAGCCATTTGACTCCAATGGGAAATGGAAAGTTACAGTAGAAGATAAACAAAGTCTTTCAACTGAGGTATATACTCGCATACATACATAACATCATGTTAGTAGCTTTTGAGTTTTAATATGTTATGTTGTGAGATTGTTAGTGATTTTGTCATGTTAATATTGAGTATGACAAACAGGTTTATGTAGTAGACTTTGTGATCCTCTGCAATGGATCGATGATTTAGCGATGTTCCAAACATCCCTGAGTTCCCTCCAGACAAGGGTCCGGAAGCATTTCAGGGCAAGGTTATACACTCAATGGACTATGCTGCTATGGATTATGAAAGCGCTGCTAAGTTTGTGACAGGAAAGCAAGTAACAGTCGTCGGGTTTCAGAAATTTGCAATGGAGTGTTCAAACGCGAATGGTAATTAATTATATGATCATTAACTTTGAAGTATGTACTTAACTTTTCTGATCTTGTTTCATTCTTTCATTTAATTTGTAGGGGTTGAAAATCCATGCACAATGTTGTACAAGACAGAACACTGGAATGTTCCCGACTATCATCCATGGGGTGTGCCACTGGCGTACCTATACAGTCAAATAAGATACTATTGAGAGAATGAATTTTATGATATATATATATATATATATTATTACACCCATTATGTGGTGTATATAAACCGACTACAATCGTACTACAACTATTGTGTACTACTATACTGCACAACATATACAAGGTAAGTAGTTACAACAATATATTCCCTTATAGTCTATTCCTAATAGGGAACGATGAGTCATACTAAACTCCCCCTCAAGTTAGTGCATATACATCAACCATGCCCAACTTGCTTAGTGAGTCATAAAACACCTTCCTACAAACTCATTTGGTAAGTACATCTGCAAGTTGCTCTTCGGTTGGAACAAAAGGAAAGCTAATAATTTTGGCATCTAGCTTCTCCTTTATAAAGTGACGATCAACCTTCACATGCTTAGTACGATCATGCTGTACTGGATTCTGTGATATTTCGATAGCTTCCTTGTTGTCACAATACAACTGCATGGTATTTTTGAGTTTGAAACCCAGATCACTTAACAGATTTCTCAGCCACAACAATTCACACACTCCGTGAGCCATACCTCTATACTCTGCCTCAACGCTAGAATGTGCCACAACTTTCTGTTTCTTACTCTTCCATGTAACCAAATTACCTCCCACAAAAGTAAAGTAACCTGATGTCGACCTCCTGTCGGTGATATTTCCAGCCCAATCTGCATCTGCGAAGCCACAAACCTCAAGAATGTTGTTGTGTTTAGAAAACAATACTCTCCTTCATGAAGCTGACTTCAAGTACTTCAGAATTCTCATAACAGCATCCATGTGACTCTCACTCGGATTATACATGAACTGACTCACCACACTCACTGCATATGCAACATCTGGTCTAGTATGAGCCAAATAAATCAAGCATCCAACTAACCTCTGATAGCGAGCTATATCAGTGGGTACCTGATCTGGATACTCAACTAAACAATGGTTCTGCTCAATAGGAGTATCAATAGGTCTGCAATCCAACAAACCTGTCTCTGTCAGCAAGTCAAGGAAATACTTCCTTTGGCACAAATAGATTCCTTCTCTCCCTGTGGCTACCTCAATTCCTAAGAAGTACTTAAGCTCACCCAAGTCCTTCATCTCAAACTCAGAAGCTAGTTGTCTCTGCAGTCTATCCATCTCAACAGTATCATTACCAGTGATTACCATATCATCCACATAAATAATTAGAGTCGTTACCTTCCCTTGTTGATGCTTGAGGAACAAGGTATGGTCTGAGTTGCTCTGTCTGTAACCAACTTTCTGCATGAACTGTGAAAATCTTCCAAACCAAGCACGAGGTGATTGTTTGAGACCATACAGAGATTTTCTCAATTTGCATACAAAATCACCAGGAGAAGCAACTACATACCCGGTGGAAGGCTCATGTACACTTCCTCGGCTAACTCTCTATGAAGAAATGCATTCTTGACATCAAACTGTCGGAGTGGCTAGTTTAAACTAGCAGAGAACGAGAGCAGAACCCGAATAGTATTCATCTTGGCAACAGGAGCAAAAGTTTCATCATAGTCTATACCATACGTCTAAGTAAACCCCTTTTTGCTACAAGGCGTGCTTTGTACCGATTCACTGATCCATCTGCATTATGCTTCACGGTAAACACCCAACGACAACCTACAGCCTTCTTGCCTTGTGGTGGAGGCACAAGTTGCCAAGTATTATTCTTCTGCAACGCCTCCATCTCTTCATCCATTGCCTTCCTCCACTTTGAATCCCCCAATGCATCCTGCACTTTGTTAGGTACTAATACAACATATATTTGATTTACAAATGATTCATATTACTTAGACAACTTTCTAGTGGATATATAGTTGGCTACTGGGTATTTTGATTTGGCAATAAGAGCAGGTTCATATCTTTTGGCTAATTGACCTCGAGTGGTCCTATGTGGTAACACATATTGCTCAACATTAGGCTCACTACTACTAGTATCAATGGATGGACATACCTCAAATGGGTGATCTTCAGTACCAGGAAATTGTGGGTCAGGGGTAGAAGCGATGGCAGGAGGGGCAGATGTGTCTTCGATCAACATCATTCTGAGTGATGGAGACTGGTGCTTGGATATCTGGAGTTTCTGCTGCTGCAGGCAGTGTGCTAATAGTCTCAACCGGATCCGTCAAGAAACCTCTTAGCTGTGTAACTTCTCCTTCTTCTTCTGATTCCTCCCCCTCTCCATGATACAGCTTTCAAAATATGAATTCTCCCTCTGAAGAGCTGTATCTGAAGAGGAAAAATAACTCATGTCTTCAAAGAAAGTAACATCCATAGTGACATAATACTTTCTGGTTGGTGGATGATAGCACTTATACCCCTTCTGATAGCCTCCGTAGCCAACAAATACACACTTAATGGTCCGGGCATCCAACTTAGATCTCTGGTTTTTTGGTACATGGACAAAAGCAACACAACCAAAAACACGAGCTGGAAGATTATGAAATGATGGAAAGGAGACATGAGAGGCGAGAACCTCAAATGGAATTTTTCCCTGAAGGACACTGGACGGAAGACGATTGATAAAATGAGAGGAAGCATGTATAGTATGGCCCCAAAGATACTTAGGCATATGAGCACTAAAAAGAAGGGCACGAGCCATATCAAGTAAATGACGGTTTTTCCTTTCGAACACTCCATTCTATTCTGGTGTTTGTGGACATGTGGTTTGGTGAACAATCCCATGAGTGTTAAAAAACTCTTGGAACACATGGTTAACATACCCCCCCCCCCCAAATTTTCAGAACGAATGACTTTAATGGTGCTATGATATTGTGTTTGAACAAGATTACAAAATGTTTGAAAAGCAGGGAAGACTTCATCTTTGGTTTTAAGAAGGGCAACCCATGACAATCTCGTTCAATCATCAATAAACAACACAAAGTATCTCAAACCCGATACAGTAGGCTCTCTAGAATGTCCCCAAACATCAGAATGAATTAACTCAAAAGGAATATCACTTTTATTAGAAACACTAGGAGAATAAGTAGCACGATGACTCTTGGCTAAAACACATGTTTCACAATGTAAAACAGAATCATCCACACCAATAAACAGAGTAGGCATGGTTTTTTTCATAAGACTAAAAGATGGATGCCCTAAACGGCGATGCCACAACCAAATTTCACTTAACTTATCAGAATTCGAAGTCAAAGCGGCTCGGGACTGTGCTCTTGGTTTCTCTCCTGCATATGTCTGATCCAGATGGAACAACCTGCCCCTTAGATACCCTCGACCGATTATCCCCCTGGTGAAAAGATCCTGAAAAATCACATACATAGGATAAAAGGTTACAGAGCATTTAGACTCAGTGTTCAATTGTGGAACAGATATCAAGTGATGAGATAAGTCAGGCACATATAACACATTATGAAGTTCTAAAGTGGGAGTAATACGCACTGACCCTGACTCTGACACAGGAAAAGCCTCACCTTTGGCATTAGTTACATAGGATACTGGTGGGGAAGACAATTCAGTAAAATACGATTTGTCATAAGTCATATGATCTGAAGCACCAGAATCAATAATCCATGTATCAGAACCAACAAAGTTAGAAACCTTTAAAGCCATACCAATCTTATCCCGACCAGCTATAGAGGCTGTAGGACTAGCCCCACCTACTCTATGATGATCTTGTCTAGCCACTCCATAGAAATCTGGTTCTTGGACTAATTGAACATCAGCTGCTTTCGCCTTAGGATGATAACCTTGCTTTTTAGGTTTGAGGTGCGGATTCAGTTTCTAGCAAGACTCTCGAATATGCCCAACATTGGTGCAATAAGAACACTGAGGATGAGGACGATTAGCAAAGCCTGGTGGAGGTCATTGCTGATGAACTGGGACTGATCTCTGCTGATGAAGAAAAGGCGCAGGTGCCTGAATAGCTAGGCTGGATACTTTAACTTGTGCCTGTTTGGGACTTTCCTGCTGAGACTCATCCTTACGAATGTATGTAAAAGCTGTGGTCAAGCTAGGAGGATCTGGCATTCTAAGCAATTCTCCTTTAGCACTGTTATATTTTGCATCAAGTCCTCGCAAGAATGCATGAACCCATTCAAGTTCCTTTTCTTTCTGGTACCATGCAATATCTGCCTGATTCTTGATCTTGCAAGGACGCTTCTGATCAATTTCAGCCCATACATTCTTCAGCTTGGTAAAAAACACTGACACTGGTTGCCCATTCTGTTGCATTCCTGTAGCTTTGCACATCAACTCATGAACCTATATAAAATCAGACTCATTTGTATAGAGATCTCCCAACGTCTTCCATATCGCCTCAGCAGTTTCACATTCCTCCACCATCTGTAGCACATCATCAGTCATGGCTTGAAATAGAATTGACATGACAAACCCATCATCATCTTCCCACTTAGCATAGGCCTCCTCATCATCTTCATTAGGAGCCTTGATTGTTCCAGTCACATACCCCATTTTGTGTATCCCACGGAGATAAACAGACATAATCTTCTTCCATGTTTGAAAATTGGTACCAGTGAGTTTGGTACCCCCAAAAGAACCACCTTCTGAGCTCTTGACAGAGACTTCAACCCTCTGGACCTCATTGGTCTTAGAACTCTGAGTTTCACTGTCATCACCACCTATTGCAATAATACAATAGAAAAATACACAAATCCCAAAGTACGCAGCGGTAAGAATAAAAGATGTCTCCAAACAAAAACAAACAAATAGTAACAGTTTTTTTTTTTGTGGGAACCTATTTGACTAAGCTGAATGGGTTGACCGAGTTCGGTTGACTGAGTTGAGATGAGTTGACTCACTGACCGAGTGAAGAGATCGATCTGGAATAGTCCCTTGTTTAGGCGAGGATCGGATCGTTGTTTGGGCTGGAATTGATCGATCTGGAATGGTCCCGAGTTTAGGCGAGGATCGGATTGTTGTTTGGGCTGGAATTGATAGATCTAGGATCCTCCTGTGTGAGCAACGCTGATGTGAACAGAGCGACGGGGCTGAGCAGCCTGCTGTGGCTGAGCGACGCTGCTATGGTTGAGCAAGGATCGTGGGCAATCTGAAAACCGACCAGTCTGGGTCAGACGGCGCACGGCGGTTCTGAAGCAGTCGGACTCAATCTGAGCAGACTGAAATTAATTGAAGGCTGCCAGTCTTGGCTGATGAATGATTGCAGGCGAAGATCTGGTCTAAACAGATCTGTGAGAAGACGAAGATCGATCTCGAAAGAGACGAAGCTAGGTCTGGTCTTAAACAAAGAATTAAGGAGACAAAGTCCTTTCGGATCTTTGTACTGATACCAAGTCAAATAAGACACAATTGAGAGAATGAATTTTCTGATATATTGTTACACCCATTCTGTGGTGTATATAAACCGACTACAATCGTACTACTATTGTGTACTACTGTACCACACAACATATACAAGGTAAGTAGTTACAACAATATATTCCCTTATAGTCTATTCCAAATAGGGAACGATGACTCACACTAACATATACTTCAATCGATTCTCAGAGCTCCTGGTTCATAAGCCTGGTGAAGGCTTCCTACTCAGTCTCCTTGCAACACTTGCACCTTTAGTATACTTCATACATTTTACAAAACCTAACACTAATCAATTTGCAAAAACTTCAATTTTATTAACTAATCTGCAAGTATTGAACAGAGATGGGCATTTTCAAAATTTGTGGAAACCCACATAAGTAAGAAGCTTGGGTTAGCCAAGTATGGGATGGTACCGAAGCATAATTTCCTTAGGGAAATCAGCTCTTGCCTAATCACGACAGTGCCCGAAAAGTTCTTTGAACGAGTTGGGGAGGGAAGCATCATACTGAAAAAATCACCCGGCAGCTTCGGATTTTGTCAAGAAGGCATTTTGGTTGGACATGAAGTCACCCCTCTGAAGACGGAACTGGTCATATTGGCTACAGGGTTTAGAGGTGAAAAAAAGCTCAAAGACGTTTTTGTGTCTCCCACCTTTCAGGACTACATAGTTGGATCTCAAGATGCCATCTTACCCCTCTACAGGTTAACTATCTCCTTTCAAAACTTATTCCAAAATTATGTATAAAGTATTGTTCTCTTGTCCGATACCGAACATCTTTCTTTGATCAATGGTCAAACTGATAATCTATCAGCATAACATGTCAATATTATTATTACAAGAGAAAAATTTTACATATATAACCATGTGTATATGCTTACGTTAACTAGGGAATGCATATATGGATGAATTCCACAACTAGCTATAATTGGATTCTCTGAGAGTATCTCAAACTTGTACACCTCTGAGATGAGATGCAGATGGCTAGCAGAGCTCCTTGCAGGCACGTTTAAGGTGCCAAGCATAAAAGATATGGAGAAAGATGAGAAGAAATGGGACGAATACGCAAAGTAGTACGCTGGAGAGTACTACCAAAGATCTTGCATTGGAGCCCTTCATCTATGGTACGATGACCAATTGTGCAAGGACATGGGATGAAACCACAAAAGGAAGAACGGAATGTTTGCTGAACTATTTGAGCCCTATGGTCCAATGGATTATGATATCCCTCCAATTGGGCAAAAGTGACATAATAACTAGATTCCTTTCCTTTGTTCAATATTTTCCTTTAGTTTCATAGAGACCATGCTTGAAATGTTCAAATAATGATAAGAAAGATGGTCAATGTATGCCATTATTATCAGTTTATGCCCAAGAAGGATATAGCTGTTAATGTATGCCATTATCTTCAGCTTTAAGCCTTGAAGAAGGATATAGCTTTTTGGTTTCTTTCTAATTTAATGTTGTTTGATCTTGGCTTGCTGAGTGGTTGATTGCATCTTGTTTTGGTTATATTGGCTACTGGATTCGCAAATTTCAAGTGTAACTAAGCATAAGGATATTGACTTGATCGATCAAGCACATCAAGTAAGATACCAAAGTTTGTGGTATGGAGTACGAAGGACCATCGTGGGATGAGATGCAATCTTGGAATCTCTGAGTTGGAACCAGAGAGCCATTCAGCTCAAAAGGGAAGTGGAAAGTTTGAAATTACAAAATAGAACACTAGTGCAGTATTTTCGATAGAACTGCTTTGACACTGTAATGGTTTTATCAAGAAGTACACAGGAATTGCTAACGCAGTGTAAACCTCTCCACTGAGGAAACATCACTGCTTGGCTTTTAACGTAGCTAACACGAAAAATCAATCCAATATGAAACAATAGAGTTTACAGTATACAAGTAGTGTTGTTCATAACAAACACTTTCAATTAGCCAACTGCTAACTTGTTTTACAACTGTTCTAACTCTTAGATCAACACAACATTTTATCAAATCAATCTTCAATCTTCCTTGTACTCAATCGTCTCATTGATCACTAGAATGAATTCTGAAAGTGATAGAGTATGCAAGAGAATACATGAAACAAGCAATGAGAGGTTTTCAGAAAACGTTTTGAACACCCATGTGCAGTTCAAAGAAGAACAATTTTTATGCATGAAAACTCTGCCTCATAACTCAGTTTTAAAACCTTATATAGAGGAGCAAGACTCCCCCTTGATCAAATCTCTTCTTAATCACCGAATAAGATAAACATGGAAATGTTTTAAAACTGTTTTGAATATGCAATCAAATCTTTTCTAACTGTGATCAATATCTTAATCGGATATGCATTTTGAAAACAGTGTAAATCAAATGAGATTTTCAGATCAATTAAAAAGACTGCAGATCAAATTAGAATCATGCAAAATGATATTGATTAAAAGACATCTTCATCTCAAGATCAGTGAGAGTTATCTTCCTTGATTTCCTCTCCGTGATACGATTCTGCAATCTTCTTTTATTGCCTTTGAGCCTCCGGACAATTAGGAGAAATACTGTCCTAATGCTTTGCAACTTCTGATTTCCTAGTGACTTTAGGAAAGTCATTTGTTGAATGGTAATAGTCCAACCTACCTACAATCTCCCCCTTTGGGCATTCCCATTTAACACATGACTTTTTCATCTTTGTACCCCTACATGTTAGATTTCACAGATAGCCACTGATCATGAACAAAAAGGTGCTACTTGGATTAAGGAATCAGTTTCCATCCTTTTCCAGATCCAAGCCACCAAAACAAATATCACATAATAATAATAATAATAATAATAATAATAATAATAATAATAAGCATCCCAAATAATAAGCATCCCAAAAGGCCTGTGCCTATGCACTTAAAAACCCAAAACCAATAAAAATATTGTCCAAGAAGAATTAAAATTCAGAAACAGAAAAAGAATAAAAAGATGAAAAATTTACCTCTCCCCCCTCTGAATGGGAAGGCACATCAAACTCCTCCATCATTTTGGTCATGGTGTCCTGGAACTCCTCGGAATCCATGGAAGAGTCGCTGGCCTCCTGTGCATCTTCCTCCTTGACAGCAGTGGAGGGACCAAAAGCGCCAAACCCTGGAGGGTGGCGCTGTAAGTCTCGGACTTCCTTGAGGAGGTTGGTCAGAGTGTGGTTGGTTCGGACTAGGAGGGAATGCATATGATCCATGTCAATGGTAAGGCAAGCGATCCGCCAATCAACCACCAAGATGGAGTTACGAAGACTGTCCAGAGAGACCGGAGGAGGCAAGAAATAGGAGGATGCCTCAGTAGGAAGATGAGGAGACTGACGAGAGGGAGGAGGAGGACTGCGGCTTTGTTCGCAATGCATGTCAGGATGGAGCATGCCGGCTCTAGCAGTGGCCTGGAGCCCTCCTCAGAAGGAGGAAGACGCTGATGTCCACCAATGTGTGAAGTGATCTTTGTGCGAACCATGATAAGAGAGGTAAAGTAAGAAAAACCTGCACACTTAGACAAACCAGAGTGAAATCCTAGAGAGATAGGATAGATGGTATTTATATCAAACCAGTAGGGTTAGAGAAATCGAAGAGATAGGCCAGTTGGAGATAGCGTTTCCAAGAATGAGAGAAATTATTACAATTTATATTTCCGAGATACACGCATGCAAATAAGTTCTCCCCCTCAACTTATGCTTAATTAGTAAGGAAATCAAATTCAACCAGATAGCAATCAAAGAGAGAGAGTAAGAGAACAAGGATTCCCACAATCTACAATTAAAGCACATAATATATTCTTCTGCAAGGTATCAAAACAATTAATGCATTTGTCATAATGGAGGGAGAAAATATAGCATAGTTGAAGCACAGAGAGCACAAATCACTTAGTGAGAGGAGCATATTTCATAACATCAATCATGATGTATTCTATCAACAAAAAGATTTGGTACTCATATTTAGGCCTTAAGGAGCAAACCTGTGACAAACGTGAATATAAGCAGTATGTGGGGCTTAGAAATAGGTTTAGTGAAAGAGAGAAGAAGTGAAGAAGGAGAACTGAAATATGAACTGAGCTCATTGTACCGCCAAAGGTACTAATTCCAACCAAAGGAATGACATGCAGACACACCGCCAGACGGGCTACAACCTCAGCGTCGGACCACCTCCAGATCGCCGCCGACGGGTAGCCACGCGCCGCGCCAAGATGGCATCAGAAGCTTCTGAAACTGGGAACTGAAGCATGTCAGTCCCACATCGAAAACTAGGAGAAGATCAACCTCTTCCTTACCTATAAAAGGTTCTCTCCTCTCTCCTCATTAATTACGCATTCAATATTTACCTACTATCACTTTGTCAACATAAATACATTGACTAACTTAGGCATCAGAGAGTTGAAGACCGCCCGGCGCGCTCTCCCTCTGACGCCCATTGTATTTTACTTGACAGGTAGCGGGGGGCTTCGAGAACAACACAAACACCGATCCGCCCACCGGATCAGCGTTAACTAAGGTCCAGCTACCGCCGGACTTTTAGACATTAACAAAGAGGGAATGAACCATCTGAGCATTTTAAGCAGTTCTCCTACTTTACAGATTCTCTCTTGATAAGAAACATGAAACATGCCACCACAGAAAGCTATAAGTGACGTGCATAACAACTTACCTGATTAAGGGACTAAACATGAGTACACAATCGCTTGTCCAGAATAATACATGATAACAATGGTCACTTAACAGAATATATGTACAATTCACTAATGACAGTGGTCAAAGTACACTAAGATCACAATTTTCTCTCCCAACAGTGGACAGACATTATAGTGCCTTAATACTTAGAACATATCCCTAGAGCATTTCTCAAACTTTCAAACCTTACAGTGTCTAGTGGCTTTGTGAATAGATCAGCTAACTGATTGTCGGTGGGCACAAAACTTAACTCAAGTATATTCTGCTCAACCAAATTCCTAATAAAGTGATATCGAAGATCAATGTGCTTTGTTTGAGAGTGTTGAGCAGGATTTTTTGTGATGTTAATAGCACTTGTGTTGTCACAGAAGATAGATAACTTACCTTGAGGAATGTCGTAGTCATGGAGCATTTGTTTCATCCACAGCATTTGTGTGCTGCAACTCCCAGCTGCAACATACTCAGCCTCAGCAGTAGATAGGGAAATGCAATTTTGTTTCTTACTGTGCCAAGCAACCAGATTGTTGCCAATGAAGAAGCATCCCCAGAGGTGCCTTTTCTGTCTTTTAAGTTCCCACCCCAGTCAGCATCAGAGTATCCTGCAATTTCCACATTAGTGTCAAAGGTATAGAAAATACCACAGTTAACTGTACCAGCAACATATCAGATGATCCTTTTGACAGCTTCTAAGTGAGATTCTTTAGGATTTGCTTGAAATCGAGCACACACTCCCACACTGTAGGAGATATCGGGCCTACTGGCTGTGAGATAGAGCAGGCTACCAATCATGCTTCTGTAGAGTGTGGAATCAACTGATGTCCTATCTTGATCTTCGCTCAACTTTGTAGTGGTGCTCATGGGATTGTTGACCACCTTCTTGGATTGAAGCCCAAATTTCTTGATTAGATTTTCAGCATATTTGGTTTGAGAAAGGAATAAACCTGTGTTAAGTTGTTTTACTTGTAATCCAAAAAAAAAATGTTAGCTCACCACACATGCTCATTTCAAATTCACTTTCCATGATTGACTGAAATTCTTTAACTAGGTGCCTAGAGGTAGAGCCAAAAACAATGTTAACAACATATACTTGAGCAATAATAACATCAGCGTTTTCATGTTTCACAAACAATGTTTTATCAATGGAACCCTTAGAATACCCTTTTTCCACAAGATAATTTGAGAGCCTTTCATACCAGGCACGAGGAGCCTGTTTTAATCCATACAGGGCTTTCTTGAGCTTGTACACATGGTCAGAATGATGTGGATCTTTAAAACCATGTGGTTGTTCCACATATACTTCCTCTTGTAAAATGCCATTGAGAAACGCAGTTTTGACATCCATTTGGAACAGTTTGAACCTGAGATGACAGGCCATAGAAAAAAGTAATCTCACAGACTCTAATTGTGCAACAGGACCAAAAGTTTCATCAAAATCAAGACCCTCGACCTATGAGTACCCCTGAGCTACTAGCCTAGCCTTATTTCTAACCACATTTTCCTTTTCATCACTTTTGTTTCTAAAGATCCACTTAGTTCCTATTGCAATTACTAGGTCGAGGTACCAAGTACCACACATCATTTCTAGTGAATTGATTCAGTTCTTCCTCAATAGCACTAATCCAGTGATCATCCAACAAGGCTTGCTTCACATTTTTTGGTTCAATCAAAGACACGAAACCAAAATGAGATATGACATTCATACTGAGTATGTTTTCAGTGATAAAACATAACAATGCATTTCCTCGACTTACCTCATCTTGACTTACCTGAGTTACTGCTTGCCTTCTAGTTGTCAGTCCATCAGTTATATTGCCAATAATGTCCTGACTGGAATGATCTTTCTGAACTTGCATGAAACCTCTTCTCATTGTCGGAGCTGGTTCAAAAATACTATCCGTGAGCTCCTCTTCACCAGTCGGAACTTCATTGCTTGATATGAGAGGAACTGAGGAAGAGGTAGATGCTGCATCTGCATAAGATTCTTCCTGTTTCATACATTGATCATCAATAGATTCTTCCTGTTTCATAACTCGAGTTCTTTTGTTGTAAACCCTATAAGCCCTAGTATTCATAGAATATCCCAAGAAAACACCATCATCACTTCTAGCATCAAACTTACCAAGGTGCACTCTATCTCATAAAATGTAGCAAGGACTTCCAAAAACATGAAAGTGTCCAACATTTGGCTTCTTACCTTTCCACAGCTCATAAATTGTTTGATCAGTACCTGGTCTGAAGAAGACTCGATTTATTGTATAGCATGCAGTGCTGATAGCTTCAGCCCAAAAGTTTGTGCTTAAACCTGCATCATGTAACATAACTCGAGCCATGTCCAGCAGTACCCTATTTTTCCTTTCCACAATGCCATTTTGTTGTGGAGTGATTGGAGCTGAGAACTCATGTGACACACCAAGCTCATGAAAATAGTTAGAAAAAGTAGCATTTTTAAATTCAGTACCATTATCTGACCTCACTCTCACTATGCTAGTATTAGATGACTGCTTTTCAATGATCAATTTTTGACTCAAGTTTTTAAAAGACTCAAATGTTTCAGTCTTGTCTTTTAAGAAATTTACCCATGTGTATCTTGAGAAATCATCCACAACTACTAGCATTTACCTCTTACCTCCAATACTTTCAGATTGAGATGGTCCCATGAGATCCATGTGTAATAGCTCCAATACCTTTGTGGTTGTTGGAGAATTCACCACCTTGTGAGGTGCCTTGGTTTGCTTTCCAATCTTGCAATCCCCACATATCTTGTCAGTTTTTCCCTTTAGATTGGGTAGACCTCTGACACATTACTTGGAAGATAACTTCAGCAAGTCTTGATAGTTTACATGTCCCATCCTTCTGTGCCAAAGTTCAAAGGTCTCCTCTGTGGATCTTACAGACAGACAGGACTGCAAGCTGGAAGATTCATTAGCTCAAATATGATAACAGTTATCAAAAGATCTCTTACCTCCCATGATACCTTCTCCTTTCTGATTTAAGACCAAACATCTTTGTTTGTTAAACCACACATCTTCATAGTCATCAGCCAAATGGCTGACACTGATCAGATTAGCAGTTAAGCTTTCAACAAATAAAACATTTTTAAGATTAGGTATACCTGGAGTGTTTACTATGCCTTGAGATAGAATATTTGCTTTCCTTCCATCTCTAAAAGTGACTGATCCAGTTGTGTTTTCATCCTCAAAGGAAGCAAACCAGGTTTTATCTCCAGTCATGTGTCTCGAGCAGCCACTGTCAACATACCAAAAATCTCGTCGCTTGTCTGCTAATGCAGTCAAGGGTACCAAACAAGTTACCTTAATGTGAGAACTTTGTTGAGCCTTGCTTGGACAAGCTAAAAGACATGTATCATCAATTTCATTAGCATAAGACAAAAGACATTTACTTTCATTTTTCTTGGTCCAGACATCTTTTCTTCTTTCAGTTTGAAAGTTTTTCTTAGAGACCATTTCAGCTAGTCTGTTAATGAGTTCCTTTTGTTCTTTAAGCTCACACTATAGGGATTCAACATTATATTTTTCTTGAGAAAACTGTGAGTTTGAAAACCTTTCATTACACGTAGATCTGATATGGCCTGTCTTACCACAGTGATGACAAGTAGGAATGAAAGTTCTAGAGTTTGAGTACCTGTTTTGACCAGTGGGGGACTCTTGGTCAAGTTTTACCTGATAGTTTGGAGTTGGTTGACCTTCCTTCCCATTCTTCATAATTGTGACATGATCATCAATGGAGGCTTCTTTCTTTTCTACAGATGGTCTTGATGCTCTTACGAACTTAGTACTTTTAGAATTCTCTCCAGTGTATCCTAACCCACAAGTGTCATGAGGAACTTTTCCTGATCCGAGCAATTTAGACATGGAACTAGAGCTGACATCGAAGTTGGTGAATCATTCTTGAGTCAATTTTAACTCATCTTGCAAAGACACATTTTTAGCCAACAATTCCAAGTTCAATCCTTGTTGTCCCTTAACTTCCAGTTCTAGCATTTTGATCCTGTTGAGACACTCAGTCTTTTTAGCCTTCCATGTCAAAGACTCCTGGTTATCTTGCAGGTCTGCTAATGCACTCACATGTTTGCTTTTCTCTTGCTTCCATGCAGATTGTGAGGTTTCCAATAAGTGCTCCACTTTTTCTTTTTCAATTCTCAGAAATTCAACTTCTTTTTCCAAACTCAAGTTTCTAAGCAGAGTTGCCTTTGAGGCTTTGTAGAGTTGTCTATAGCGGACATTTGTTTCATCATCAGAGAAAGTCTCGTCACTATCTGAATCAGGTAGAAGTGATGATACAAAAGCCACATTTTCTACATCCTGAGACTCATCATCACTCCAGGTCGAGAGAAGAGATTTGTTGTTGCTGTTTCCATTCTTCCTATTTCCACAATCAGTAGAGATATGACCACAGCCACTGCACTCATAACACTTAGTTTTTCCTGAGTGAGTTCCCTTGAAGCTTCCTTTCCAGCTCTTGCCATTGTAGTCACTGCTGCTACTGCCATTATAAGATTTTTTCCTAGGAGCATTAGGGTTTCTGGATGAGTTCTTATTTTTGAGAAATCTTTTAAATTCCTTTGTCAACAAGGCAAGATCCAGTGTTTCCTCTTCCTCTTCTACTCCTTTAACTGCCTTGAAAACCACACCCTTATTTTTCTTCTCAGGCTTCAGTCTCATCTCATAAGTTTTGAGATTTCCAATAAGCTCATCAAGTGGATATACATCAATGTCAAAAGAGTCCTCAATACTAGTAACTTTGGAATGAAATTTTTCAGGCAAGGCCCTCAGTATTTTCTTGACAAGTTTGTCATCTTCAAATGCTGTTCCCAAGCTACGACACTCACCAGCAATTTTCATAATTCTACCATGAAAGTCATCTACTATCTCATCATCTCCCATAGCCATAGTTTTAAACTCGTAAATCAGACTTTGCAGTTTTTGAGCCCATACCTTTTTATTACCTTCATAGGTTGTTTGAAGCAGATCCCAGGCTTGCTTAGCAGTATCACAATGACTGATCCTCAGTTTTTCTCATTCAGATAGAGATGTGAAGATGCTATTCTTGGCTTTGAAATCCACTTGAAGATCGCGCACCTCTTCTTCAGTCCAGTCTTTCCTTGGTTTTGGGATACTTGTGGAAGAGCCTTCACCTTTGCTAGAAACCATCGGAGTCTTCCAGCCATTTCCAACAATGTTCCAAACATGCTCATATTGTACAAATAGATAAGATTTTATGTAAATCTTCCATTGTGTGTACTTTTCACAACCCCCATCGAACCAGGGAGGACTATTGACAGATCCTCCAGCAGCCCTATAACGCGAATGTTCCATTTTCCCTGGGATCACTAGAAAGTTCTAGAACCCGCTCTGATGCCAATTGAAATTACCAAACAGAACACTAGTGCAGTATGTTTGATAGAACTACTTTGACAATGTAATGGTTTTATCAAGAAGTACACAGGAATTGCTAACGCAGTGTAAACCTCTCCCATGAGGAAACTTCACTGCGTGGCTTTTAACGTAGCCAACACGAAAAATCAATCCAATATGAAACAATAGAGTTTACAGTATACAAGTGTTGTTCATAACAAACACTTTCAATTAGCCAACTGCTAACTTGTTTTACAACTGTTCTGACTCTTAGATCAACACAACATTTTATTAAATCAATCTTCAATCTTCCTTGTACTCAATCGTCTCACTGATCACGAGAATGAATTCTGAAAGTGATAGTGTATGCAAGAGAATACATGAAACAAGCAATGAGAGGTTTTCAGAAAACGTTTTGAACACCCATGTGCAGTTCAAAGAAGTACAATTTTTATGCGTGAAAACTCTGCCTCATAACTCAGTTTTAAAACCTTATATAGAGAAGCAAGACTCCCCCTTGATCAAATCTCTTCTTAATCACCGAATAAGATAAACATGGAAAGGTTTTAAAACTGTTTTGAATATGCAATCAAATCTTTTCTAACTATGATCAATATCTTAATCGGATATGCATTTTGAAAACACTGTAAATCAAATGATATTTTCAGATCAATTAAAAACACTGCAGATCAAATTAGAATCGTGCAAAATGATATGGATTAAAAGACACCTTCATCTCAAGATCAGTGAGAGTTATCTTCCTTGATTTCCTCTCCGTGATACGATTCTGCAATCTTCTTTTATTGCCTTTGAGCCTCCGGACAATTAGTAGAAATACTCTCCTAATGCTTTGCAACTTCTGATTTCCTAGTGGTTTTAGGAAAGTCATGTGTTGAATGGTAATAGTCCAACCCACCTACAAAGTTATAGTAGAGGATGATCATCTTTCAACTAAGGTATAATCTACAGTTGTTAATGTTGCCCGACTGTCAATCTTTGATCACATACAATCGGTTATGAACAAGCAGATTTACCTAGTAGAGTTTGTGATCCTCTGCATTGGACGATTCAGAGTGTTCCAAACATTCCCGAATTCCCACCCCAAAAGGGCCCAGAAGCATTTTCATGGGAAGGTTATACACTCAATGGATTATATTGCAATGGACTATGAACTACTCGTAAATTTGTGAAAGGAAAGTCGTTGGGCTTCAGAAATCTGCACTTGATACTGCAATGGAGTGTTCATACATGAATGGTAATTTTAAAACCGAGTTCCTAGCAATTATGCTAATGAACATCTATTAACGGCTGGTTTACTTTGAAGGATGCAACATCCACGTATAGTGCTCTACTTGTGGCCCAATGGATTATCTATCTATGTTCTTAGAGTGAGTTCCTCCCCATTTGGTTTAAAAAGCAATCTCAGCAATTTTGAGATATATAATTAATCTTTTCATTAATCACTACTGCATTACTACCACTTATAATTTTGTAGCAGGATGTACAAAGTGCATAGCAGTAGACACTGCTAGCAATGCTGAATCCTGGTTTCCTTTCACCTTCTGTAAAATAAAACTGTACAGCATGTAATCAAAGAATGGTGATTCAAATCATACCTAGCTACAAGATATATTAAACCCCTAACATACTCCATACTAATCTTTCTGACACAAATCTTATTCAAACAAAAGTTAGCAAGAGCCGAGGCTAACAAGATGCAGCTCCAACCTCAAATTACGTAAGTCGATAATTGGCAAGCCTACGTTTTCCTCTAAAACCATGAAATGGTCATCGATCAGTATATCTTAATAAACTTATATAATCATGTTACTTTAATCCGTCTAGGAGGATGGTTAAAGGAATAAAAAAAATGTAATCAATTTAGGCTGATAAACTAATGTATATATATAGAGGATCATAGAGTTGGGCGGCGAGGGTAGTCATTGTTGTTCCAGAAAGAGTAGCAGAGGCATTGGATATCATTGTCAAGTTATTGGTAAGGTTGGAAGAGGAGGAGGTGTAGAAACAAAAGAAAAATGGGAAAAATTGGGTGTTTGGTATCAAAATAAAAAGGAAGAGGTCCATATATTAAATTAACAGGTCTGACTAGCCGCATCCATCCAAGAATCAGTATTAGCTTCCTCAAAATGACAAGAATTACTTTGTGCTTGCACCAATGGAAACCCTAGGCTCAATCTTATACAGTGTACACAGACAGAACCACCTGCCAGATGCTCTAATTTGTCGCAAGAATAGGGAAAACTCTACTGCACCGAGTGATGTGATTACATAATAGTTAAAACAATTAACAGAGATCTTACTTTTTAATTTTTTATATATACAATAAAAGAATATTGCCAGATGTTGCCAATGAATCAAAAATTGTTTAATCAGCTGATCTGACTAGGGAATCCAAAGCTGCAATACAGCTGCAAGCTCTCGCCAGTGCATAAAAGGTACTCAGCCTAGGATGTCATTCCACCAAATCCAGATTTTGCTAATATCCACTGGTTACAAGCTAACCGGAAAAAAAAAAAAAAGGATCAGACATTCTAAAATCTGCAAGCATATCCATATGAAAGCCCCTTCTCTAAAATTTAGGCTTGCAAGAAGAATTCCATGAAAAAAGAAGGTAACTGAGACAACAGCTTCATTGACACGTCATGCATAATTTGAGAAGAAAAAAAGTCAATAGACCAACATGAAATCCATTCTTGAAGACATGCATACATTTGCGATCGATCATTTGTGTTTTGGAGGGTGTTCTCTAGTATGGACTGTGTGGAACGATGTTAGCACGACTTTGGATGATACCAATCAATCTATTCTTGGTGGCCAAGGGAGAGGAAGTGTTTTGACATGACCCTTGGTACAGATTAGACTCAGAGTCCAGAAAGCCTTTATAAATATCGTGTGATCTCGATAAAAAAAAAATCTCAATAATGAAATATTAAAGATTATGAATCTATATATTGTTAAACTAATGTATTTGATGTTGCCCCATATGCTCTCACATAAGACTTACCTGATTTGAAAGAATTCATCCTCGAATTTTGAGCCATTGCCCATTGGTTGAAGAAAATTCTGACAAAATATTCCATCTCTTCATATCTTCTTTTGACAGATTAGCTTGCAATTGAATTATTGTCTAATTTAATATTTAAAAATAATGAAAACTTGACACACTAACACACTCATCTTGAGGGTGAGCCATGAGTGTGAGCCTAGCACTCCTAAGAGAAAATGCACTGTAAGACGCAAAAGGCAGAGGTAAAAAGAAGACTCCGACTTTCCAATCGTGCATTATTCACCAATTTTGCATTTGCCTCTTGCGTTTTTGATGCACCCGGAGAATGCAAGTCAATACCTCCAATAAAGATCAATTATAAGACAAATATTACTATTAGAACCATCAATTCAGCCAAATAAAGAGCAGAGAGCCGGCATGTTATAAGACAAAATACTTGCGTATACGGAAAAGCCAATTAGCCAATCAGTTCTAGAGTTTTCTCTCTATTTCTTTTCAGGTATGAGTGAGAATATCATCGCGTAGGTAGGCCCCAGCAAAAATTTTGCGCTACATTCGATATTTTTTCGTTCTTGTTATATGCATGGGCTGGTCTTGGACGTCCTATCCATTAGTTGCACCATCGCTTTCTTCTAAATAGTACTTTTCAAGTGCCGACACATCTTTCTTTGGCAGAGTATTTAGTGCATTTGTCTTAGTGGCCTTTGTATTGCCACGTAAAAGATTTTGTTATCTATACCTCCAAGGTGTTCTATAATCTATCCGATTGAAGGTGATGAACAAGAGGAAGTTGGAAAAGACACAATGGAGTGACGAGAAGCCTCTAGCGCAGACATAAAGTTGCATAAACTTAATTATATTTCATGATTGCAATTCACATTCCGCAGCAAATCACGGACACTGTTGCTAGTCTATATACTATAAGC
>LYNE01005956.1:0-14415 GCA_001662545.1 Rosa x damascena
AGATTACTAACCTGATGATGTAGAAGCCATTGCAATGCTGAAAGCACAAGTCTTCTGTTCTCTCCAATGCCTTAGTAGTCTATAATGGGGTAGACAATATTGCTTGATTAATTGTGCGAACAGGGACCTTGGTTTATATAGGAGTTGATGATTCCTAAACCTTCCCATAAAGATTTCCTTGTGAATCATGGATTCAACTCCTCTGCAAAACATACTTTACTTCATGTCTTAGTAAACTAATTATAGTCCACATAGGATTAGGTTTCCTCAACCTGCAAAGAGTATAATCACACTTTCCTTATGTGCAAGTTATCCGGATTGCATCACATTGTGTAATCCTTAATTCTTGTTCCTAAGATGATCTTATATTGTGATTAATGAAGTTCCATATTGTATGATAGTCCAATTAGGTTTTACAAAAACACACCAAAATGGTGATCACATTAACGTTTTTACATCGATTTTGAACCTTAAACCGATGTCTCGTTGCAAACTAGACATCAGTTATGAACCGATATCTTAGTTTTGGTGATCTTTAACATCGCCCACTAAGACATCATATTTTTTTTTCTTTTTAACATCAGTTGTGGACTGATGTCTATGAACTTTATCCTAGTAGTGTGGAGAAGAATAGGAGAGGAACATGGAAAGAGACTCCATGGGAGAGAGTACAGGAAAGTGAGACAGGGAGAAAACGGAGAGAGGATAAGGCCAAGAAGGGAAAGGATGTTCGTACATGGTCTATAGTTGCCCACGCTTTGTTACTGAGAAAGCACCACCCAACTGAGAAGGGTTAGACTGTCAGAGAGAAAAGAGAGAGAGAGAGAAGACCCAAAAAGAAAAAAAGAAAATCTGACTTTGAGGGTATTTTAAGAAGTGCAAAAAGATGTGAGTTGAAATATTATTAAAAAAAATGAAAGGGTGTGTGGTTTGCAAATATGGGTGTGCAAATTTCACCCCCCAATAACAATCACAAATACTCCGGGTGTAATGCATGGTTCATATATATATATATATATATATATATATTAACACTAAATACCTGTAAAAAATTTCTTTTAAAATAAGTAAATGAAGATGCCGTGAACCCTTAATGTCAATACAGACTTGTTCTTTAGAGTCACATATTACATTACACCAAGTTTACAAATATAAATTGAAACAACCATTCAGTAAGTAAACTCACTCACTACACAGCGGAAAACTAGTAAGTGTAAGAAAACATTTAAGTCTCTTAACCTATAACTGCAATAGCAATGAACCTCAACTTCAACAACGTTCACCCTAACCTGCAAGATAAACCCCCTACATCATTGAATAGTGCACCAGGTTGCAACAACAAACCCGGCAAACTTTTTAAGCTTGTTTGAGTATATAACACAACTACAACCGTCAGTTTTATGTCCTGCTTACGTAAGCCAACTCGTGACTAAAACCGACATGCTCTGATTCTTAACCCAGCATCCAATTACACAAATCATAATCAAACAAAACCACCTCAAGTAATGTTTGAAATCATTTTAACGTGCATAGGGGAATTACAAAGTCGTACTTCTTTTTTCTCAACCAAAAGGTAGTTGTCACCTCAGTGACATTTCAAATCATTATAGTACATCTTAACAACAAAATCACAAAATCGCAATCCTTTCCTCTCGGTAAGAAGCATTTGTCATCCTTGTGACCTCATAAATCATTTCCCGTTTCTTTCCACAGAGAACAATCATCTTTACCATGACCCTTCAAATCATTTGAATCCTCGACAATAAATACAAGAAGAAAACAAGGCAATCACAATTTAGATCAAGGCAAATCAAATTCATAGTAACTCCTACGTATAGTTTAGTTCTGGAGATTACATTAAAACCACACAATCAAAATCGTAGTAATAATCACAAACTCCATACTCTTGCATCTGTAGGTAGCTTCATTCATTAGAGTGACCACCTCAATCGTTGTTAACTCAATAACAAACCAACCTCCTTTACCGAGAAATCATTACGACAACTGACTCAATCGTTGTTAACTTAATAACAAACCAATCTCCTTTGCCGAGCAATCATTACGGCAACCATCTCAATCCTTGTTAGCTTAATAACAAACCAATCACCTTTGTTGAGTAATCAACACCTATTATTATACCGGTCACCGCACCAGTACTGCCACACATGCTGCCACGCATGTACTGCCACCCAGGCTGCCATACAAGCATTGCCACTCAGGCTGCCATGCAAGTACCGCCACACATGCTACCGCATGCATCGGTACTGCCACATGGGCTACCACATCTTAAATCACACAATAAGATGGTCTTATTGGACGCATGGTATCTCAATAAATGAAATTCTACAATCACAACTCCATAACAATTTCACCATTCTCAAAACAATAATGAACTCAATTCCAAAATATTGTTTCGCCTCTCACTTCCATGGTCACACTATACCAAAACATTTAAAGAGGTCGCACAGGACCTGAAAATGTTAAGCACGTCGAAATTCTTTTGCAATTTTTTTTTTGTTAATCCATGAAGAGACGGATTTGCCCTTACAAATTTGACCAAAATCACACTGACTAACGGGGGCCTTAATTAACGGCATACACCGATTTTAGTTCGGATTGCAACTTCATGTACCGAAGTTAATTCTTTGAAACCAAATACATCGAACTTCGGAACGGCCTATATGTCATGTACCAATCTTAAAATTTTTCCATTATATTATGGGAGAATTTTTCAAACAATACCTGAACTAAAGGTCATTGTGAATTAACGTTCCTCACTTTATACTAATTACACTTTGGTAACTGGACTATAAATCCCGACCCACTTTTGGTACACGCTATCAATAACTCCGTTAACCTTATGTCATTTTTCATTTTTTAAAGGGTATTTTGGTATTTTCACTCTCTCTCTCTCTCTCTCTCTCTCTCTCTCTCTCTCTCTCTCTCTATGCAACAGCAACCGGGAATCTCTAGAAAATACCAGAAATCAAATGCTCCTATGTTCTTCATGTTCAACCAAGCCAAAGAACTTGAACTAAACAAGCCAATCACATAATACACTACTAATTCAAAATCACCATAACACATTCACCAAAACAGAAACCACTCTTCCAAAACTAAAACCCAATACACATTTACTCACTCTGCACAAAACCATCATCAAAATCAACACAAAAAAAATCTAACTGGGAGTAACAAAAGACCAAAGCTTTTAACAACCCAAAACACCGTCGTAGCAAGCGGAGGAGCAGCATCAAGCTCGCCGCGGTTCTTGCTTGGAAGTAGCAAAAAGTTCCACTTTTCTTCTTGTCTTTGTCATGCTGCTGTATTTTGAGAAACAGAATGAGCTCTTCGTCTCTGTCGCTGGCATTGACCACTTTCCCGAAGCTTCTTTCTATTTTAGTCTAATCAATCCAAGCAAGCAATCAACACAGAGGTAGGAGAAGAGGATTCTCCTTAATTATTCGGTGAGCTAGAATTTCAGAAGGCCGATAAGCTAATTTTAAACCAGAACCGCCTTAATCCTCACCGCTTTTCTTATGCTTTTCCTCACCACTGTGAACGGACTGGACCCTCGAACTCACGGGGGCGATGGCGACTTCGGGTTTAGGTTGGTGACGGACTTCATTAACTTCTCCGACTCCATCATCCTCATGAAGCACTCCTCCCACTTTATATCCCACAATCTCTCCTCCGTCCACCACACCGTCATCCACTCCCTCTCTCTTTCTTCTGATTTCGATTCCAATTCCAATTTGGATTTCTTCACCTTCCCATCTTCGATCCATGGTTTCCTGACCTAGAAAACCAATGCCAAGAAACTTTATTTTCTTTTTCATTTAAAAGACAAATAGACTTTCTAAAGATGGATCTACGGTCAAGATCGCACCACCATTTAACTTTCTAAAGGTGGATAGTCAATTGACAACTTTACCCTTCAAACTATGCAAGGTGGCATGCCAACTAACAAAGTTATTGACAGCGTGTATCAAAAGTGGGCCGGGATTTATAATCCAGGTACCAAAGTCTAATTAGTGTAAAGTGAGAAATGTTAATTCACAGTGACCTTTAGTTCAGGTACTGTTTGAAAAATTCTCCCTTATATTATTAAATGAAAACAGTGAATTGACATGTCAATGATGCTATTGTCAATTTTGGATGACAATTTTGGATGACAATTTTGGATGCTATTGTCAATGATGCTATTAAAAATTCTCCCTTATGCTATTGTCAATGACATGTCAATTTAGTTCAGGTACTGTTTGAAAAATTCTCCCTTATATTATTAAATGAAAACAGTGAATTGACATGTCAATGATGCTATTGTCAATTTTGGATGACTGATGAATTAGCAGATTGATAGGCAACTCAATAATTGTCCTTAATTCATAGGTGCATTTTCTCTTAGTGATTTCTATCGCTGACAATGAACTGTTTTTTGAAAAAAAAAATAGCATGCAAGATTTAAGATGGTTTTTTTTTTGAAAACTAGTAATAGTACAATTATAATTTTTTTTTCTTCTAAACAGTAATAATTGTACACGAACAATCGACAGCACTTGGCCTGACCATGTTCTGCATTGGAGTTTACCATACGTAGTGTTTCTCTTTTATGGGTGTTAATGTCTAAAGTTCAGCGGTAGCTAAACTTTGGTTAAAGCTGGTCCAATGGGTGGACCGCGACTTGTGATATTTTCAGAGCTTCCACTACCTATCAAATAAAATACAGAGGGCGTCAGAGGGAGACCGCGTTGGGCAGTCTTCTCTTCTTCGATGTATAAGTTAGTCAATGTATTTATGTTGACAAAGTAACAGTAGATAAGTAGTAAATGCGTAATTAATGAGGAGAGAGGAGTGATCCTTTTATAGGTGAGGAGGGAGCTAATCTTCTCCATGTTTTCGATGTGGGACTGATATGCATTAGTTCCCAGTTTGTGGAGCTTCTGATGCTGCTTTGGCTCGGCGCGTCAGCGGTGATCTGGGGGTGAGCCGGGGCTTAGGCGGTAGCCTGCTTGGCTGTGTTTTAGTAGGTCACACCCTTGGCAGGAGTTGGTACCGCTGGTGGTGGCATGAGCGTGGCTCATTATAGCTAATTATGCTTGCAAATGCTTATGTAAGTACAATGGAGTTGTTCTCAGGCATGAAGAGGGAACTAGGGAGATTAGCATAGATTGCACAAGGTGTTTTTTTCTCAGATATGGTTTGGTGTGATCAGCGGCGGCTGGTTGGCTTGATGTTCAGTGGTTGGGAAAAGTTCATCAAGGAGACTAATTGATCTGGTGCAGGTGTGGTGGTTCTGCTTCTTAGTACAGAGATTGGAGCGACAGTCGGTAGTTGCTTTGCCAGTTCTTGCTCTGATTGCAGGTGGGCATATTCATTGATGTTGCGCTGAAAAGGTCGACCGCCAGAAATCTTGATGATAGCGGCGGCGATGGATTGGCTGAAGGGGGCTAGGACTTCTACCCACTTTACTTGGGTTTAGGCCTGAGCTCAAATTTGGGTTGTTGGGCTGTATTCGTAGGCTTGTAAGAAGGGTGCCTTGCCAGCCTCATTTATCACTTAGTGATGAGGGAGTCTGGCATAAGAGGTGGACCTTCTTGGGTATTGAATCGGTATATGGTCCAAGACCAAATTTTTTTTTTTTTTTTTTCCGGATAATGAATACTACAATAGTTTGTAATTATCTAGAATAAGAATAGAGTATTTTCATAGCGGCTCATAGATAAGGAGTTGCTCCTATTTGTTTGCTAGGATGTGGCATTCTATTGATACTGCAATTGTGTGATTGGCTAATGGGAGGCTAGGTAATGATTTTGCCCTAGAAGACGCAAAGTTATTCTTTGTTTATAAATAGCAAGCTCAAAACATATCTGCAATGAGTTGCATTTACTTGATAAAGTTTCAGAATTTCTGTCCATTTCTTATTCAACTACATGTTAGACTCTAGTTGTGTACTTCTTTCCATGTGTTGTGTTGTGTTGTGTTGGCTATAGTTTGACCTATGAGTGTGGCATGTTGTGTGATGCATCCTTCATTGTGTTGGTAGAAGAGGATCTATACCACTTTGATTTTGATTACAATGACAGGTGATGATTATGAGTGGGTCAGGCAGGGCTAGACCTTAGTTTGATTTTGTGTTCCCAGGTTGGGTAGACACTTATTAAGTTGTGATGTATAGGCTCGATTTGAGTTGAAATGAAGGTTTCATTTTCAATTCTTGTAACGTAAGGGTTACATTATCGATGAGTGATGCAGATACTGTTGTGATGACAGGATTCCGGACTCTTGTGTGATCTGTGTGTAGTGCTGCAGTCACAGAGTCTTTGTTAGATAGTGTACGAGTATGAGATCCATGAAATGATTGGGTTACCACCAAGCGGTGTGGTAAAGATTCCTAGTGTTGTGATATTAGGTAGGGTACCTGTACCTATTGTTGATCTAGGTATGTTGTACAGCGAGACGAGGACTGTTTGTGAGGAATAAGAATTGAATTTTTGGGGATGAGTTTATTCATACTTGTTGGTTTGGTACGTTTAATTTCAAGACGAAATTTCTTTAAGTGGGGTAGAATGTGATACCCCGAAAATTCGTATTTATTTTCCGAGGATTTTCCGGAATCTAATTTATAGGACGGTTCAAGGTTGACTTTTGGTACGTTGGGATTCTCCTAAAACTTCCTTCATGAAAGTTGTAGAGCGCGTCGATACGAGTTCGTGAACATGTGGAACGTGGAAATTGGAGTTCGTATGAAGAAGTTATGGCCATTGGAAAAAGTTTCCATTTTTGTATATATGGGAAATTTCCGGAAAAATATCAGAAAAAATCAGATTTTCCTTTTTTGGAAAGTTTTTCTCTCTCCTCTCTCCCGAGTTTTCCCCAGCAGCCATCTTCACCGAGCTCGTTCTCCCTCCTTCGACCACCAATCGATGAGATTTTTGTCCCTTTCTCTTCGCCTCACTCCCATCTTCGACTCTGTGGAGTTTCCCGACGTGGGTCTGCCTGTGCAATACGCTGCAACTCCAAGAAGTTTGGCACCCGAGCTGCAAATCGCCTTTATCGGAGTCGGCTATTCCGGCCACCATAGCCGGTGGTTCTTGAGGGCTTTTGGAGCCCAGAGGATGCAAATGCTTCTCCCAAGGTGGCTTGCATCGATTCAACTTGTGGAGATCGAATTTTGGAATTGAAATTCTAGGGTTTCAATCAGTCCGATTTGTTCTAAGGTGCTTTTAAAGGTGAATTGGACGAGTTGTTGGTATGAGTGTTAGTTCGGTTATGTATAGAAGATGCAGCAGGATTCTGAGGGGTTAATCCTGTAGGTCAGGGAAATCGTGGCTGAATCTGAGGTAGCGTGCTAGCAGCATTTACGGTAGGAAGTCATTTTTGTGACTTTACCGTTGATAAGGATTTCCGTTGTGTAGTTAGCTCTGAGGAGCATTTACGTTTTATTTTGTTGTTGACAATTTAATTCATAAGCATTATAATATATGACTCTGTGGAGCGGGTCAATATTGACATAGTGGGTTCAGGGCATCAATATGTACTTGGATAAAAAGGAAAAAAGTTTCTAGGTATTTTGTATTGATGGCTGAACGTTCAAGGATATATAATTATGGGATTGTATATCGATTTTTATTTGTGTTAAAAATCAGGGGCGTGATAGAATGTGCCAGGGCTTACTACTTTTACTATTTGGTAAGGTCCTTCCCAGGTTGGGCGGAGTGCCTTTGGTGGCGGAATGACTTCCTTCATTACCCAATCTCCAAGTTGAAGGTTTCTGGCCTTGACACAATTGTTGTAAAAACGGGACACCCGTTGCTTGTTTTGCAATTTGTGTAGGTGTGCTTTGTCTCGTTTTTCTTCCAGTAGGTCTTTGTCGAGGTTGACTCCAGCAACGTTTGTTGTGGCGACGTATTCGTCAACCCTAGTTATTAGTTGTGTTATTTCAACAGGGAGGGCTACTTCCTTGCCGAACATCATGCAGAAAGGAGTTTTGTCGTTGGCAGATGTTGGCGTTATCTGGATGGCCCACAGAACTTCTGGGAGTTTTTCGGCCCATAAACCCTTCTTGTCCTCCAACTTCTTCTTGAGCGCGTAGCTTTTTGATGATTTTGTTGGCGGCCTCAACTTGGCCTTTGGTTTGGGGGTGTGCCACAGAGGCGAAACGCATCTTGGTGCCAAGTTTGGCGGTGAAGCCTATGAGTTCCTCATTGTTGAACTGTGTTCTGTTATATGTGATGATTGTATCGGGAACTCCATAGCCCAAGCACAAGTATCGGAACCACAAGACTCGTATCGCCAATATACAAGCAAGGTAAGCTCCCAGCCAAGGGTTCTGATACCCCTCGAGGCGATATCGAGAACCCCGAGCGTCCCACACCGAAAGAAATGAAACTAAACTCCCACAAACCTGCTACATTAAGTTCATCTCCAACAACCCAAAGAGGTAACTGTTTACTATCACTTTCCATTATCATTATCTTACTGACTTAGGCATCGGAGCGTTGAAGGCTGGCACACCCGGTCTTCCCTCTGACCTTTGTCTGTTTTGTAGATAAGCGAGACCGATAGCAATAGTAACAGACCGATGCATCCCATGTTCAGCTGGATTGGACCATTCTCGAGATAACTGAAACATTTGGCGCTAGAAGGACTCCCCTCGCTCCTTGCTGGCAGGATAACACATCTATGGCTACCAACATCCCCGAAACGACGATCCGCCCCATGAGGGAACAACTCACGAGGTTCAGCGCACTCTCGAGTTCTAAAGCCCGAACGCTGAGACTCGCTCAGTCATGACCACCGATCCAACCACCGAGGTAGAGATAGCGATGAGCGGCCTCATGGAGACACTTACCTAGGCTGAGGCCGAGCTGGCAGCAACCATGGCCGCTCCCCGGGAGATCGAAAATATGACAAACCAGAATCACATCCTCCGAGAGGCACTCCAGCGGCGAGTCACGCATAACGAAGCATTGGAGAGAGCCCATCAGCAGGAGACCCTGATACCAACTATTGGTGGTGTCCCGACACCAGGAGCAGTCCTCACCACCGACCCAGACACTAGCCTCGGCTGCACCTTCGTGCCCCCAAGCGCCACATCGGGAAGCCCTACGGGCTCCACGCCTGGCAGCACGAGTACAGGACCCAAGTCATCTACTTGAATTCACCCTTACTCCCCAATCAACTCGGCACTGCGCTACCACCTCAGCCTGTCTGTGATATACCGGGAACCTCGGGTGCAAACGCCACCACAGCCGCCAACATACCTCCACCCGACCCCTATACTCGGCTATTGCTCCAAATGAACGAGGCCATTGCCTCCTTGCAAGCACGAGTTGAAAATGCTGAAAGCAGGACCGGCTAGCAACTGATCACGGCGGGCTTTCAGGGAAAGATGGGACCATTCACTACCCGAATACAGGCTGAGAAGCGCCCACCGGAGGCCAAGCCCTTCAAGATTGAGAAATATAATGGCACCTGAGACCCTTATCACCACTTAGAAGTGTTCCAGTCTATCCTACATAATACCTGATACACGGACGCAATGGCATGTCACGCATTCGAGGAAACCCTAACTGACGAGGCCTGCGTTGGTTTCTAAATCTCCCTCCCAACTCCATCGATAGCTTCTAGGAGCTCGGAGACAAATTTCTTCGCAGATTCATTCTGTGCGACAGTGGCTATCGCACGACACCTGACCTATTCCGGCTCAAACAGCGGCCAAATGTGTGATTACGAGATTTCGTTTGCCGTTGGTAGAAACAAGCTATACAACGCCATTCCCTAGACCTGGCCCTAGCAGCATCATCATTTAAGCAAGCTCTCCAGCCAGGATACTTCCTACTACAGATAAACACCAATCCCCCTGCAACATATGATGACCTTCTCGACGTCGCTACCGCCTTTGCACAAGCTGAATACGATACCTTTGGCAGCGATGCCAACTCCAACGCACATCCAGTCAGCGTCCATCAAGTCAACAACCCATTGGGACCACAAAAAGTAGAGGCAATGATTCCGCCAAGGACAAGCCTATCCAGCATGACAGATCCCAACTAGAGTGATAGGGTAACGACAAAAGGGATAAACAGTACGGGAAGAGCCACAGGGATGACCAAAGTTTCGAGGCACCCCGATACGAGATTTACACCACACTCACCGCTTCTTATGAAGATATCTGGAATAACCACAAGGACATCATCCCACGCCCACCACGACGCAAACCTGGCCAGGAAAAACCGCGAGATAACGATAAATATTGTATATATCATGAGGAGTTCGGCCACCCCACCAATATCTGTTGGGCATTGAAATATGCTATCGAGCACCACATTCAGAGCAGCCAGCTCTCGCAATATCGCAGTCACACCACGAGCGCTAAAGCCATTGAGGTTTACTGACAGATCCTAACGATACAAGGCGGCGCTCCAAGGGCACCCGAGACCCACCATACACAAAAGCTCCAATGCCCTCGGGGCCAGGAGATATTGGGACTCAGCCATGGCTGCCACACCCCACAAGTAGAATGGAACTCGATAGCCTTTAATCGCAGCTAGGACACCATAAAAAAGCACCATAACGACCCCTTCTTGATCACCATGGTCATCGACCACTATCGATGCCATCGGGTCTTGGTCGATAGCGGTACGGTGGTCAGCGTCATGTTCGGCAGCTGCTATAAAGGCCTCAACCGGGACAAGAAAAAACTTAGTCAAGATCAAGAGCCCCTAATTAGCTTTGCAGGAGAAATGTCGCAACCCTTAGGATCCGACAACCTGCGGATCACACTCGGGGGAGGTAGCACTATCGCCACTATGACCACACATTTTATCATTGTCGACTACCCCTCTTCATACAATGTCATCCTAGGGCGAGACGCCATCTAGGGACTCTAATGCTTTGTGGCAGGACATATGCTAATGATGAAGATACCTACCCCAGGAGGCATCCTCACCGTCAGAGGCGATTAAGAACTCGAGAGACAATGCAACTCCTTGATAGTCGTGAGAGGACACGGCAGACGAGAGGTACTCCTCACTTCAAACCTACCATTTCCTTCCGACAAGCCTGATGATCCAAGGGAGGATCCCGAGACCCCTGATGCCTGCGATACACTTAGCAAAAAGAAGGACGATAGGCGCAAGCTCAAACACCCGAGACCAGATGCTTTAGAAGACCGGATATCGGTCTCCATATCTGATACACACCCAGAAAGAAAGTTAAGATCGGGTCCAGAACAGATCCACAGTTCTAAGTAGAGTTAATCGCCTTCCTCAAGATCCAACAGGAAGTGTTCGCCTGGTCGTACGTCGATATGCTAGGAATATCACCAGACCTGCTGACCCACAAACTCACCATCTTACCAGATGTTTCCCCAATCCGGCAGAAACGACGAGTGTTCATAGAAGAAAAATACAAAGCCATCCAGACCGAGGTCAAGAAACTCCAAGACATCGGATTTGTCAGGGAAGTCTCCTACTCGACATGGCTCTCCAATGTTGTAATGGTAAAGAAGCCTAACGGAAAATAGCGCATGTTTGTTGATTACACCAACTTGAACAAGGCTTGCCTAAAGGACAGCTTTCCACTGTCGCGAATCGACCAGTTGGTCAAATCCACTGCCGACCATAGGCTCCTAAGCTTCATGGATGCCTTCTCGGGTTACAACCAAATCGCCATAGAACCCTCTGATCAAGAGCACACATCTTTCACCACCGATAAGGGCTTGTACTATTATAAGGTATTGCCATTTGGTCTAAAGAACGCTGGGGCCACGTACCAGAGACTAGTTAACGCCATGTTCGCAGATCATATCGTTAAGATAATGGAGGTATATGTGGACGACATGCTCGTCAAAAGCATCACCATTGAAGATCACATCAAGAATCTAGGCATCCTTTTCAACATCCTACTCCAATATGGTATGCGACTCAACTTAGACAAGTGCGTGTTTGGCGTACTGGGCCGTAAATTCTTGGGTTTTGTAGTCAGCGAGAGGGGTACCGAGGCCAATCCCGAGAAGGTGCAAGCAATCCTTGATATGGCACCACCAAAGACAAGGAATGAAGTCTAGTCCCTCACTAGGAAGGTTGTCGCTCTCACCCGATTCATATCGCGCTTAACCGACAAGTGCGCCCCATTCTTCAAGCTCCTCAAAACTCACCATACCGAAACGATCAATTGGGGACCCGAGCATGACAAAGCTTTCCAGGGCCTCTGAGACTATTTGGCATCAGTACCCACTCTTTCCAAACCTATCCTAGGAGAGGTCTTGTACATCTACCTTGCAGTATCGGTCACCACGATCAACGCTGCCCTGGTCAGACGAGAGGACAACAATGAACTGCTAGTCTATTACACTGGCAAGGGGTTCAACGATGCTGAATCCAGGTACTCCGATATCGAGAAATTCGCTCTCGCACTCCTCACAATCGCCCGGCCATTACGGCAATATTTCCAAGCACACACCATACATGTTTTGACCAACCAGCCTTTGAAACAAGTTCTCCTGAAATCGGAATCTTCAGGAAGGTTGGTAAAATGGTCCATCGAACTCGGCAAGTTCGACATTCATTATACGTCGCGTAAGGCCATCAAAGGGCAAGCTGCTACAGATTTCATCGCTGAGTTCATACCCCAAGAAGATGCCGAATCCTCGGACGAGACTGTCTCGGAGCCCCATACCACCCCTGCAGGGACTCTTCATGTCGACGGATCCTCTAATAGTAAGCTCAGTGGCGCCGGGGTAGTCTTGACTGACCCAGAAGGGAACACATACTAGTATACACTACAATTCAAGTTCAAGGCCTCAAACAACGCAGCCGAGTATGAAGCGCTGATCACTGGCATCTAGTTTGCCAAGGAGTTAGGAGTCACGAGACTAGCAATCATTAGTGATTCCCAACTCGTCGTCAACCAAGTTGGCGGAGATTTCCAAGCCAAGGAGCCACATCTATCCCACTAGCAATCCCTCTCCAAGGCTTTACTCTAGAGATGTCTCGCCAACCATACAATCGCCCTGATTCCCCGGGCATAGAACAGCAAGGCAGACGCTGTCGCCAGGTTGGCAACATCGCCCCCAAACACTGATATGGGAGACCTTAAGCTGGAAATCCTGGACAAGCCGAGTATCTATAAGCCATTCTCAGAAATATTCTTGACCGAGAGTAAGCGTCCGCCACCATGGATAGACCCATTTATCGACTACCTCTCTAAGGGTATCGAGCCCCAGGACAAAACTATTGCCACAAGGCTCCCCAGAAGAGCAATGCTGTACACGGTCTGAGAGGGCAAACTATACAGGAAATGAAGGTCCTTCCCCCTGTTGAAGTGCATCTCCTTTGAAGAGGGGCAGCGAGTCCTGCTATCGCTACATAGTGGAGTTTGCAGCAATCAAGAGGGCGCGAGAAACCTGGCGTTTAAGGCACTGCATAAGGGGTACTATTGGCCCACAATTGAGCAAGACGCGAAGTGTATTGCTGGCGCCTGCCTTAAGTGCCACCAGTTCGCCAACTCCTCTCTTCCACCCTCGGTACCACTCTCAATCATCATCGTCCCTTGGGCATACTACCAGTGGGGTCTGGACTTCATTGGCAAATTCCCAACAGGACCGGGAAAACTAAAATTCATCATTGTCGCAATGGACTGCAACACCAAGTGGGTCGAGGCTGAGGCTTTAGCCACGATCACAGTTTCCAAGGTCATTAACTTCATATGGAAGACCATTTACTGCAGCTTCGGAATCCCTGAGACAATCATCACTGATAACGGTGCCCAATTTGATAACGATACGCTTAGGGGCTTTGTTAGCCATTATGGCACGCAGATACGATATGCCTCCCCCGCACACCCACAGAAAAACGGCCAAGTCGAAGTTGTCAATAAGATAATCAAGCATAATTTGAAGAAGAGGCTCAATGATGCCGAGGGCTTATGGGCCGAAAAACTCCCTGACGTGCTATGGGTGATAAGTGCGAGTCCCCTTTCTATTTGTCATTCGGAACCGAGGCCATGATCCCTGTCGAGCAGGAGGTTCATAGCAACAGGGTCGCATGCTTCGACCCACTCATCAACTCAGAAGGGTTGAACCTCCACTCTGACCTCTTGGAAGAGCGTCGCGAGCGAGCCCATCTCCGAAATATCAACAACAAGCAACGTATCGCTCGCTACTATAACGTCAGAGTCATGCCTTGCCTCCTCTCCGTCGAGGACTGGGTGATGAAGGAGAAGATGCCAACCCCAACGGGGCTCAAGGCCACCTGGGATTGGCTGTATGAAATCACCGAGGCCGTCGGATCCGCTACCTTCTATTTGAGGGGTGCAGATGGTATCACCCTCCCATATCCGTGGAATGCCCAGCACCTCCGTTACCACCCCAAGTAGAGCAAGGAATCCAGGCTAGTCTTCGCAAAGTTA
>LYNE01005957.1:9036-26277 GCA_001662545.1 Rosa x damascena
TTACTTCGTGATTTGGGATTTAAACCCAAACGAGCCATGGATTTGTATTGTGATAATAAGGCAGCGGTGGATATTGCTCACAACCTAGTTCAACATGACAGAACTAAACATGTTGAGGTTGACAGACATTTCATTAAAGAGAAGCTTGTTGCTAAGCTTATCTCTTTTCCATTTGTCCACTTAGAAGAACAGTTAGCTGATGTTCTCACGAAGGCAGTATCAAGCAAAGCATTTCATGACTCACTTGGCAAGTTGGGCATTCGTGATCTGTATGCGCCAACTTGAGGGGGAGTGTTGGCATGAGTCATACTTACCTTATTTATATAGATATTCTATAATATTATGTGATCTGTAATATTCTGTAATATCTGTAGTATTATTAGATTTACTACTTGCCTTAGGAGTAGTACTTGTCTTATTAAGCACAATTGTAATTTGTATATAATTCCTTCTTCTAAGGTGAATGAAATATCTAAGTTATTCAGCCAAAATTGTCTCTTGTTCTTTGTTATAATTTGACTGCGTGTAGTGCTCTCTTTTCCCTTCGACAGAGGTTATTTTTGTCCCAAAGAGTTTTTGTTACTCAGCAAGTTTTTAACGAGACAACTTTAAAAGCGTCATCGATGTTACATGATGTCATGTTTGGATGTCACAATAGGGAGTGTTGCAGTTAACCAAGTTTTAGGTGTGCCTAGTCCAAAAAGGTATATGTTTTCTTATGTAATAGGGAGAGTAGATTTAATCATAGATTTCTTATCTCTTTTCGGAATAGGATTTCTTGTATTATTTTGTAATTTTTGTACTCTTACTCCTCTATAAAAAAAAACCCTATCAATGAAACATACCTAGTTTTTTTTCTCAAATTCTATCATTCTACAACAACACATTAAAAGTTGTTGGTGTTTGCCAATTTCGGGGAGACTTCGAAGCTTTCCTTCACTTGATTGAGTCAAGTCTTTGTATGTTATCTTTGAAGCTGGAATTGAAAATTTTGCATCTTTGTCTTTAAATTCAAAATGAATTGATAGAATTGCAAGATTCGTCTCAAGTCTTTGCATAAAAGTTACATAATCAACTGTTGCATGAGTGTACAGATCGAATTGATTTCTTGTTAATTAGGAGTTTGAGTGGCCTTAAAATGAGCGTGTTTGTTCGGCTATTATCTTTTTCTTTCTTTTTTCTTTGCCAAGGATCTTGTCTGTTGGGTTATTGTCTTCTTCTTCTTCTTCATTTTTTTTTTGGGAGAGGGTTATTGTCTTCTTCTTTCTTTTTTCTTTGCCAAGGCTCTTGTCTGTTGGGTTATTGTATTCTTCTTTCCTTTTTCTTTGCCAGGGGTCTAGTCAGTTGGGTTGTTTTCTTCTTTTTTATTTTTTCTTTGTCTGTTGGGTTATTATATTCTTCTTTCTTTTTTCTTTGCCAAGGGTCACGGTCTTAGACGTGCAAAACACTCCTGGCACGGCGCATTTACTCTATTAGACTTATGCAGTGGCGGACTTGGGATTTTGAATGTTCTGGGGCACAAAAAACACTAATAATAACCACCTGGTAGGGTAAGGTTGGTCAAGCTACCCAGTATGAAACTTCCATGTCTAGAATTTGAATCCCAACTCCCACCAATTTGTGGCCAGCAGGTTTGAGGGGTCTTCGAGTTCGTGCGCCTGCGGCGAGAGATTAGTTTGGCTTTGTTGGGATACTCTCGTGGACCTCGGTCCAAATACTGACTGGGTGGGTGTGTTACTAACTCTTTAATGTAACCGAGGTGGCTTGCTATCTCACTCCCGATCATAAAAAATAAAAATAAAAAACAATAATAATAATAATATCAAAACATAAAAATTTTCTAAATAAAGTTTATATCTATTACAATAGTATGTAAATGTCCTTGATGAGATTTCATATTTTGAAATCATTTCATATTAGTCTCATCATCTATACTAGTAAAAGTGTCTTTCTCAATATATGAAATCAAGCAAATATGCTTTTTAGGAGAACTATAATTTTTATATATGAATGAAAAAAAAAATGTGCAGTGAAAAAAAAAAAAACAGCTACGACGATACATAAAATTAGCTCAAAATCCCTATTACACACACACACAGACATAAATTTCCAATACTATATTATATTTTAGGGCTAAATACTGTTTACTACTCTGTGGTTTAGGTCTAAAATCAATTCAGTCCATGTACTTTCAATTTTATCAAAAACACCCCTGCACTATCATTTCTCATCCAATAGGTCATTCCGTCACGCTTCCGTTAAATGGCACCGTTAAACCGCTGACTTGGCCTGACAACTTAGTTTCAGGTGGAGCCCACATCAAAGGAAAAATTCCAGAATTAACCCAGCCTTTCTTCTAACCTTAGCTACATTTTTCGGCTGCGCAGCACTCAATCTCACATTCCAGAATTTTCGGCTGCCCCTACTATCTTTTTTTCAATCTCCTTCTGCCACTTCTCCTGCTCCTCCTGACTCATCACATCTTCCTCATTCTTCAAAATCTTTGACACAATATCCTTATGCTGGAAATATACAATCTTCCTTGAATTCTTATTCTACTTAACAAAAGCAACCAAAGTCAAAAATGTAAGACTATGGCCAATCAGCATGAACTCAAATTATTAGCAACTATTAAACACTGATTCAGATATATATAAAAAAAAGAACCACCTAAACAGACACAAAGTTGGTTTATTTCTTATTAGTTTAAGCTAATTGTAGAAACAAAAAACCCCAATTTTAGATCAGGAGAGACAAAAAAATTGGTTTACATCTTATTACTTTAAGCTAATTGCAGAAACAAAAAACAAAATTGGAATCGATGTCATACATAAACTCTAATCCTAAGCTCAATTTCCCATCCCTTAGATCAAAGCAAAGAGAAATCAATCATCTGTGTTAGATAAATAAAGAGAGAGGTGAAAAGGGACTTGGACTCTTGAAGCTTGGCGGTGGACTTCTTCTCAATGCCAAGAATGATGGTGTCATTGCTTCGGATGCCGACGACGGTGTTACCCTTACGCACAGCTTCAAGTGTGTACTCGACTTGGAAGAGATGATCGTTTGAGAAAGGACAGTAATAGAGTATCATACTTGGCCATCTTTCTTCTTCTACTAATTGGTTGAAAAAGAGGTGAAAAGTAACAGAGGTGAAAAGTAACAGAGGCGGAGAATTGAATACTGAACTTAACGGCGGCGAGAGATCTTCTAGGAGAAGGATTTGAATCAATACAGTAAGGTTGAGGATTAGGAAAAAAAGACAGGTAGGGTTAATTCTGGAATTTTTCCTTTGATGTGGGCCATACTTGAGCTGAGTTGGTAGGCCAAGTAAGTGGTTTAACGACACCATTTAACGGAAGAGTGACAGAATGACTTATTAGATGAGAAATTATAGTGCATGGGTGTTTTTGATGAAATTGAAAATGCAGGAACTAAATTGAGTTTAGACACAAACCACATGGTAGTAAACAGTATTTATCCCTATATCTTAATGATAATTGCAAGGCAGTGAGTACTATAATCCATGAGTATTAATGGACGGGACCCAGCTGAAGTATTAAGTGTAATAGTATATTAAATACTTTCAGTGTTGAGTAGTCAATATAGATATATAATATAATATATGTTGCTAAGTATGTTTAATTAATATAATATATATAGATCAAAGAGATGATTGGGGAATAGGATCCAGTAGGACCCTTCGTCGCTCCGCCCTTGGACTTATGCAAGCCCAATGGTATGTTGGGGCCTCCATCTTCACTGCATGTCTTTGGATACATGACAACTTGCATTCTGAACCACAACTTTTTTTTTAATTTTTTTTTTATGAAATTAACAATTTATATACAACAAGTATTCCTTTTACATATGAAGAGAAAACTTATGTCACTAGACCAAATAATACTAAGCGTGTTTTGCACGTCATATATGTTGACTTCTGTGTCATGTGGAGTAGCAAAGTCATGTGAAGTAGGAGCAAGAGGAGTAGCAAAAGCCATGTGAAGTAGCAGCAAGATCTTGACATAATCTCCTTTGTAATTAATACAACCATAATTGTTTTTCCCTTCACACTAGTTTGTACTCCTACAGTGGTATTCACTTGGTCAGTTGCTGACTAAAGAATTTATGCTCAACAACCCTTAGATTTACATTTAAAGGTGGAAAACAAAACACCTCAACTTAATAATAATTTTCTCTGCCCTTGGATTTACATCCAAGGGTGGTTGAGCATTATTTTCTTGGTCAATAACTGACCAGGTGAACATTTTCGTGTACTCCTATATAAACTCTTCCGTTAGGAGAAGAATATACAACAAATATATATCACATTTCATATTAGAAAATTCATCACTCGTATTTCTTCCTTTCCATTTCATAATTTGACTATATACTAATCTTGGTTTTCTATATATAATCAACTAGTGTGGCTTGAGAAGCAAAAACTTATTCTTGCAGTTGTATGTGATATATAGAAAATGGTTCATAGCAAACCTCGTGCTGCCCTTTACTCGAGTCTCTTAATATTCATATTGCTGCTCTCCTCTTCTGAAATAGCATTTTTCAGAGTCTCAGCATCTTCAAAATCCAGTACGTTATTGATCCACGTACATCTTTATGATTAATGTATCAGTGTGGAATGGGGAAATTTCTAGTAGTGATTTCTCTATCATTTAATGAATCATACATTATTTATTTGATAGGATTGGTGTGTGTACTAACATGTTTTTGTCATTTTAGAAGAGAAGACCGGGCTGGATCTGCTAATGAAGTTTGGTAGTTACAAACCGACCAGATGGTTTGCACCGGGCCGTAGAGCCCTATTGAGAGCACCACTTTACAAACCACCAATTTACACACCACCTATTGGTCCGGAGCCAGGAGCGGGAGATGAACGATCACGTAGTCCGTAGAGTGCCGCCCTCTTCACTATCTGAAACCTCAGTTGATGGAGCTGACAATTGAGATGTTCACCTTTGCTTTTCCTAATAAAACTGTTTTATTTCTTATGGAGTTGGATCTACTCGAAAGCTAGAGATAACCTTATCTCTATCTCTAATAATATTGGTTTTGTCTTTTGAGCCTTCCAGAGGGCTTTGTTGTTACTTACATGTCTAGACTACTGTTAACATATTTGTATTCTTTCAAGGACCAAGCGGTATTTAAGACTGCCTGAAAGATTAAATAAAGAAACTACTATTGGTATTGATCAAAAATAAAATCAGAAGATATTTCTCAAAAGCTCAAAAGTAAATTGTGATTTTGAAGACAAGGTCTATGTATCAAATGTCGTGGTATTTTTTTTTTTTGGTCAAATAACACATTCATTAGACGAAACCCATATTACAAAGGTAATATAAAGACAATAGGAGTCCTAGGCCCAAAGACCCAATAGACAAACCCATAATTACACTAATACTAAATGACAAGCCGAAGCCCAAAAGCCCAAAATACCAGAAAACCCTAGATCTAAAGCCAGTGCCACAATCTTCACTGCAACACAAGTTGGCCGCCGTGATAGTCTTCACGACCAAATGAGATTCGATAGATTCTTGACTTCCAGAGATCAAATAACTCTCCACCATCATTCGCCACACCGAAATTGCAAGCACAGGAAGAACAACAAGAACGAACAAAGAACTTAGTAAAGGTAGTCGTGGAGGTGGAGACCACCAGCAGCACAACACCATTGGTCCGACTATGTCCACAAGCTTCGGTGGTTTGTCGGTACTGCTGCAATCTTTAGATGTGAAGTTAAGTGAACAGATCCCCGTCGAGACTCCAAGGGTTGACTGTAAAGATGAGGTTATGGAAAAAGAGAAAATTCGGATGAAAGATGAGAGGGTGAGGTGTATGAGATGGAGGAGAATGGGAGGTGTGCTAGTAGATCTGAAAATCTGATGAGAAATTGAGCTAGAACAAGGAGACGTAGAATGAAAAAGAGACATCAAAACTGAGACCAAGCTCAGAAAAACTCACCACAAACGGGTGGAGATCGACACACCACAAGGGTGGAGAAATCGGAGAGCAGCCGACTCTCAAAACGGCAGAGGAGGAGAGACACGAGTCCTAAAAACTGGAAGTTTTTTTTACCCGTAAGTGACACGAGTCCTAAGCTGCAAGAAACGAAATGGCACTATGTCGCTTCTCCTCCTCTCTTCTTCTTCTTCGTCTCCGTTCAGCTCGCCGGTTCTCCTCACTCCCCAACCCAACAACAACAACCCAAAACGACGCCGAACTGGTATCAAACATCCTCCTCCACCACCACAACCCCTTCCACGCGATGGAGTCCTCTCTCCAGCTCCACGGCATCACTCTCTCCCCCGACCTCCTCCACCACACTCTCCTCCGCCTCAAGCACAATTCCAAAATCGCCCTCGCCCTCTTCCACTACGCCAAGTCCCTCCCCTCCCCCCCGCCCCTCACCTCCCACGCCTTCCACCTCCTCATCGACATCGTCGCCAAGGTCCGCCAGTACGACGTCGCTTGGCAGCTCATCCTCGAAATGGACCGCCACAACCTCACCCCCACCGCCGCCACCTTCCTCATCCTCATCCGCCGCCTCATCGCCTCCGGCCTCACCCGCCAGGCCGTCCGGGCCTTCGACGACATCGAGACCTTCGTCCTGACCCGCCCCACCGCCCAAGACTTCTGCTTTTTACTCGACACCCTCTGTAAATACGGCTACGTTAAGCTCGCGGCTGAAGTTTTCAACAAAAGGAAGCATGACTATGTGGCCGATGTGAAAATGTACACTGTTCTGGTCTACGGGTGGTGTAAGATCGGCCGTTTCGATATGGCGGAGAGGTTCTTGAGGGATATGATCGAGCGAGGCATTGAGCCCAATGTGGTTACTTACAATGTGTTTCTGGATGGGATTTGTAGGAAGGCGAGTTTGCACCCACAGGACAGGTTTGAGAGGACCATAAGAAATGCACTGAAGGTGTTCGACGAAATGTCCAGCAGAGGCATTGAGCCGGACGTGACTAGTTTTTCGATCCTTCTTCATGTTTATAGCCGGGCGCATAAGCCCGAGTTGTCGCTTGATAAGCTCAAGGAAATGAGGGAGAGGGGGATTTGCCCCACCTTGGCGACTTACACTTCAGTTGTCAAGTGTCTCTGCTCTTGCGGGAGGCTTGAGGAAGCGGAGGAGTTGCTTGGTGAGATGGTGAGGAATGGGGTTAGTCCCTCGGCAGCTACTTATAATTGTTTCTTCAAAGAGTATAGGGGGAGGAAGGACTCGGAAAGCGCTTTGAAGTTGTATAGGAAGATGAAGGAGGATGGATTGTTTGCGCCGAGTGTGCACACTTATAATATATTGGTGGGCATGTTTTTGCAGTTGAATCGAGTGGAGATTGTGAGAGAGATATGGGATGACATGAAAGAGAGCGGGGCGGGGCCAGATTTGGATTCGTATACAATGTTGATTCATGGGCTATGTGAGAAGCAGAAGTGGAGAGAGGCGTGCCAGTTTTTTGTGGAGATGATAGAGAAGGGGCTTCTTCCTCAGAAAGTTACTTTTGAGACGCTTTACAGAGGGTTAATACAGTCTGATATGTTGAGAACTTGGAGAAGATTGAAGAAGAAGCTCGATGAAGAGTCTGTTACTTTTGGATCGGAGTTTCAAAATTATCACCTTAAGCCATATAGGAGATGATCAGGATGTGTTTTATTTCTTGCTTATGTTTTGAGGTATCGTTAAACAGCTGCATTGTTGTCATGTTGTTTATTATTGTATGATCATTGATAATGAGATAATTTTGCTCATTCAAAGTCATTATACTTACAGTTTTCAAAAGAATTGCTTTAAAGTTTAAAATTGTCTGATTCCATATTGACAAAACCTTTCAGCAATTCTTTTGAACACTGAGTTATGTTACCAACTAATCAACCATGGATTAGTTGATATTTGAGTATGAGTATAATGTAACTGGCAACCTTGCACTCTTGCAGTTTCAGATTACTGTATAACGGGTCAATTACAACAAAACCATAAAATAGTTGCAATACAATAGTGAATATCAGGCTCTTTTCTTGTAGTGAGCAGCAGTGATCATTCACATTGCTTTTGTCATCAATCTTGTAATTCTTCTTAATCAACTTCAAAGTAATAGTCGAAATGTGCTTATACACATTCCACATCTTGGTACGCTAATGGCATTTAGTTTCTCTCCCTAACTTTTGTCCGTTTTGTAATGCAGTGGATTATAGAATCTGTTGTCAAGTTACTTGCTGCTTCTATGGTTCACATAAAGGAAAACATTAACGATAACCTTCTTGCTTCAGACCATAACAGAGATCTGGTAATTATATTTTTCTTTGTTTATTTTATTTTATTATTTAATTTATCTTTTGATGACTGTTGTTTTTTCCATCACTGAGTGCTGGATTATGGCCAAGGTTTGAACTCACTTTTAACCAATTTCTTCTGCTTCAGGATGCAGTTAGTGTCTTTAGGAAAATCATGACTAGTTGTCTGAGGATCTTCTTCAAAAGAAGTTACCTGAGGTTAGTTTAATTTGAGCCTAATTTTTTTTTGTGAGAAATATCAGACGGAATGGACAGGATGGATTAGGCCTTCCTTCAGCTGTGAATATTTAAATATGATAGATTTCATTGGACAGGATGGATCAGTTGTGATCTTGGACCCTGCAAAGCTCCGAAAGAATGGAAGTTATTCATTTGAACAGTGTTTGGTCCAACTACTACCCAAGGTACTTTTTAGAGGCTTTTCTTCATCAACCTCGTTTTAATCGTCCAATATAATTTCGATTTAACTACATTGTACTTTCTTTTCAGACAAGGATTTCAAGGACACTCAACAATTGCCCAGATATGTGATGGGATGGCTACAGTATATATGCATATTTTCTTATGTCAAACCGGATCTAGCAAAACAGATACCATGGTAAGATACAATCCAACAGTTTCAGTCAGTTATCTATTGCAATTTCAAATATTAAGCTGAGTATATCTTGGAGATGAGCATGCAGGCATTTGTCATATATTGCATGAATTAAGAAAATGACACAGTTGTTTTTCCTACTCTGGTCAAGCTTTTTAAATTGAACTAACATGTTCTATGCTTTTGCAGAGTGGTTCCATCAGGTTAGTCAAACTGATGACTTGCAGATTGGTAGTTTAATACTAGATCTTCTGGTAGCAGATTTGTCTACTGCCAAATATCTTTTCATATTGGTTGTTTTATTTTATTTCAAACTTTTACTTCATTGCAAAGAAAAACTGGCTGCATGCAACTTGTGTATCCTTAAAAATTCACAAATTAGAGATCCGGAGCAACACTCGGTGATAATGGCTCGAGTATTCCAGATGATATAATGCATGCATTCAGTGAATTCAACCACTGAAATTCTTATCCTCATGAAATATGGTGAGGTGAATCGAGTTGTCAGTTCTACTGCAATCAATAACTGCAGTAGCCAGTCCCAGAGGTCAGTCTTCAGCTCTGACTTCTTTTTACGGTGAGGTGCTATTGTTGTTCCATTTCACAAATTTGAATCAACTGAACACGAGACTGCACTGCCCCATGCAACTGCTCTCTTGGAAGCAGGCATTGAATGCAGAAGCTCAGTTGATGGCTTAATGAGTATTGATTTTAAAGATGGAGTTCTCATGATTCCACAGCTTGCAATTGCAGAGATGAATGAACCTTTGTTCAGGAACCTCATAGCCTTCGAGCAATGCTATAATGGTTGCGGGCATAAAGTAACTTCTTATGCACTTTTAATGGATAACCTCATTGCTTCCAGTAAGGATGTTGTTTTTCTTTGTGACAAAGAAATAATCCATAATTGGTTGAGTGCTGAAGATGCTTCCCAGTTGTTCAGTAAGCTTTATAGTGACACATTGATTGATGATTTTTGCTATGGCGGGCTCTGTGCTGCAGTGAATAAATATTACAAAGATGGAAAAAGTGGCTAGCCCGATTGAAACGCGATTACTTATCTAATCCATGGAAAATCACCTCCTTGGTTGCAGCCTTTATCCTTCTGGTTCTCACCCTATTGCAGACAACATATACCATTCAGCAATACTATTCTCCTCCTCAGTGATGTTTGTTACTAGTTTACTTAATTTGTGCTATTCATTCCTTGGCAATGTATTTTCATGTACGTACTTACTGTTCTACGGAATTTCAAATAAAAGTTGGATTGCAGATGAGTGACAACGTTACTTGATATTCGTAGGTCGGTAGGCATCATCTCTTATGCTTTTACCTTTTTAATTCAGGAGCCATTTCTCATTTGTTTTCCATTATTGTTGAATTTAAGCTTACAACCCATTTCTCATTTGATGTTACTCTCACCTCACTGCTCCCCTCTTAAGTTCTGAAAACATGATCGAGCTGGAGTGATTGGACAATGAAAAGTATAAGCAACTTTCATCCCGCCCTTAACAAATATAACAGCAGGTGTGCTTCCTGTGAATATTCTCGCAGAGGCTGGCATTGAATTTTCCAGCATGATAAGCATAGATTTCAGAGACAGGACTCTTACAGTTCCACAACTAGCAATTGGAGACTGGAGAGTTAACAGAACCAATGTTCAGGAACCTCATTGCCTTTGAGCAATGTTAACATGGCCGCTAGCATAAGATCACATCTTCTGCCCTATTAATGAATAATCTCATCAGCTCAAGCAAGGATATGGATTTCTTTTGTGACAAAGGAATAATGGTTAGTTGGTTGAGCTCAAACGATGCTTCCCAATTTTTCAACAAGCTTTAGTGCTTTACAATGACACCTTTCTCAAGCAATTCTACCTACTATGGTGGACTCTGTGCTGAAGTGAATAGATATTACAAAATTACATGGAACAAGTGGCTGGAAAAATTGAAGTATGATTATTTATGTAATCCATGGAAAATTACTTCTCTGGTGCAGCCTCATCCTTCTGGTTCTCACCCTATTGCTGACCACATATACCATTCGGCAATCCTATTCTCCTCATTGCTCAACAATTATTAACAATTTTACCTAGTGAAATGAAAGTTCATTTTACATTTTCACATTTACATGTGTATTTTGATGTGATGGTTTTGAGAAATCTAAACATAATGCAATTCTAATATGTCAGTGCTCTGCTCTAATATGCTATGAAAACATTAGCCTCGGAGGGGCTGGATCACATACACAGAAACAAGTATTTGCAAATTAAAAGCGAAGCTATAAAAACTTAAAAACAACCCATATATAACTTCCGAAAATATGTACTTCTGAAATTTTAGAGCATATTCATCAGTAGACATAAATTAACATGCATGCATTTTGGGTCTTGAATTTTGGACTTGATTAGAAATTAATCTGAATACCTGAAGCACTAGTTTAGTTCAGTTCATTTGGATATTTCAGAGGTACATAAATTGTGAAACCAGTCCAAAGTCTCGGTCAACCAGTTCTATAAAAAAAAACGTCAACTTGATCAGAGTGGAAAAGATCAATACGCAATGCAAGACTTAAGTCAATGTTTTTTGCGCGTTTTTCATAATTTCCTGAACCTCTCCAGCTTTCGTTTCAACGGAATATCTGCACAAAATCCTGACCAAATTCAGTCTTTGCTCTGTACAAATTCCCTTCTCTTATTATTGCATCCTGTAAATATGGTAGTAGGTCAGTACTAGCTTGTAGGCTTGTACTTTCGGTTCGATCAAGCTTTACTCTTTGTTTGGTGAATGATCGAGCTTTTCTCAAGTAAGTACTTCAATGTAATGTTTGATAACATAGTGATTAAACAAAACAAGATTAGAATTGATTCTTCGATCCTACAAGTACGACAGCTTTTTTTTATGTGGAGTTAGTGTTTTCTTTTAGTTGAATTGATTCCCTGTTATTGCAACCTGTTTCAGATATTTGGAACAATTCAGCTTAGAATCAGAGTCATGGAAAATTATGCAGACAGTAGTACGAATCTCGATACTACGAATAATATCACTGAAGTTCATGAGTGCAGAATTAATGTTGAAGCATTGAAAAACTCCATGACAGCAAAGCTTCGTAGTGACTCACCCTTGCCTGCTAACTACTCCATCTTCAGAGTTCCACAAGTGCTCCGGCGACACAAGTCAGAGGCATATGGACCTGATGTTGTCTCAATCGGACCCTTTCACCGAGGTGGTAAACAATTTCAAACAATGGAAAATGTCAAACAATGGTACTTACATAACCTTCTCTCTCGTTTGAATATAAGCTTGAGAACCCTGATCCGAAGCGTTTGCAATGTTTTTGAGTTTGAGAAACGTGCACGTGCATTTTATGCAGAACCACTTGATCATCTTAGCCCAAATGATTTTATAGAAATGATGATACTTGATGGTTGCTTTCTACTGGAACTATTTAAGAAGTTCTTCTGTGAGGGATATAAGCGTTGCCATAAGGAAAATTTTGTTCCAGCTGAAGTACTACATATTGAGAATGATCCTATATTCAACATGGATTGCATGCTTCAATACCTCTGCCATGACCTTATGCTGCTAGAAAATCAGCTGCCTTGGTTTGTTCTTGAGATTTTATATCGTCTGACTGTTGAAGAATACATCTACTATCCATCACTTAGCACAATGGTGCTCCTCACCTTTAGCTCACAAGGATCACTACTGCACAATGTCGAGTCCTATCTTAGTCACAATTGTCATGATGATGGTGATGATGAGGATGAGGATGAGGATGATGCTATCTTGCACATACTTGATCTGATAAGAAGTACAGTAGTTTTTCGATTTAGAAAGGTGAAGTCTGTGCCCTGCTTATTATCACAAGTAAAGTTGCCTCCAGCCACTACTCTCTCGGAGGCAGGTGTTGAATTCAGAAGGGCTTGTAAGGAAGGCATGATGAACATAGATTTCAAAGACGGCGTGTTTACAATTCCACAACTGCCAATTGCAGAGATGACAGAGCCACTGTTGAGGAACATAATTGCCCTTGAGCAATGTTGTCATGGCCGATCACATAAAATTACTTCCTATGTTATTTTGATGCATAGCCTCATTGCTTCCAGCAAGGATATAGATTTTCTTTGTGAGAAAGAAATATTCCTCAACTGGTTCAGCTCTGAAAATGCTTACAAGATCTTCAACAAGCTTTACGATGATACGTTCCTCAAGCACTTCTACTATGGGGAACTATGTGCTGAAGTGAACAAGTATTACAACGTTTCGTGGAACAGGTGGCTAGAAAAATTGAAACGTGATCACTTATCTAACCCATGGAAGATTACTTCTTTGGTTGCAGCCTTTATTCTTCTGGCTCTCACCTTATTGCAGACCACATATACCATTCAGCAATACTACTCTCCTCGTCAGTAATTAATGTTTGTTAACTAGTTTACTTTGGGGTATTCATTTCCTTATTTGGCAATGTATCTTGATGTAGGGGATTTCAAATAAAAGTTGGATTTGCATATGGATGAGTTCCTTGATTTATTAGCAGGTTCTGTCAACAATATATGAGATGCCTTTAACTTATAATTTCACAAGTCTTTTATCATTTCCTTTCCTTAAACTGTTGAGCATGATCTGGTAATGGATTACATATATACAACAAAACTATTGTATATGCAACATGTATTCAAGACTAACTAACTACTAAAGGAGAAAAGAAGGGAGAATATAAAACTTATGCAACTCTCATATAAAGAGGTACATTATAGACCAATACAGAAGAAATGAAATACACACACATAAATACCAAAGAATTGCGATGTTTTTACTTTGTTTAGAATTGTAAATGCTTTGTTTAGGAAAGCTAATTTCTACATTACTCTGTTTGCAACTAATCATTTAATTTTCCGGTCCTTTGCTTTGTCCCTTAAGCAGGGTGATAGGTCAGTACTTGTACCATTATATGATTAATAGATTACAACTGGTTGTTCAAACAAAACTGATGTTTGTGAGACCACTAAAATGATGACTAGTTGAGGACTTTTTTGTGAGACTCACTTTTCGATCACATTTCCACAAATCAACCGTTAGATGTATAAATATTTATGTGTAGATCATTTATGCAATTTTTCAACCAAACTAAAAATTGTTAAGGCATTCATAATCGTAATTTATCAATTATGAACAGGGACGGTTCATGTTTGACAGATTTGGATCGTCCATTGATTTGATCTAGTTCGGTACCTTAACGATTAGTAATTTGGAAGAAAATTTTTAGAAGTGATCTACTCATGCATACATAGACATCTAACAGTGGTTTGCCGTAATGTAATCGAAAAAAAATGGGTCTCTCAAATTGTCGATTAGAAAGTTCTCAACTAGTTCTCATTTTAGTGGTCCTCATTAGAAAGCTCTCTTTTGATAATTAGTTAATCTAATGTCATTTTTAATTGTTTCAGACTTTCGGAACATTATAGATAGGATTAAAGACAAAGTTTCAAGCTGGTACTTAAATATTCTTCTCTTACGAATGAATATAAACATGCATGAAAACTTTGACAGTTGTGTTTGAGAAACCCTATGATTATTATGCAGAACCACTCAATCATGGAAAATTCTAAGGTACTGGGCTGTTTGCTATTCAACTATTTTTATTTTAAACCATTGGATTAATAATTTATTCAATGGTCTTGAATATTTAAAAGGTGGGTAACTGGTTTACCCCTTAGCCAGATTATTAGTTCTTAATTATGGAATTTTTTTTTTAAAAAGAAAAAAGTTAGTGAGTCAATTAGTAACTACATCATTAGTTATCTTTCCGTTATGTCACCGCTATATCAAAGCAAATAGAGTCGTCAGTAGAGCGCTCTTTGCTAGTTGGTGCCTAGTTGAATACAGTTATATGGTAGAGACTCATGATCATAGTATTTCAGGATGTTCTCTAGATGCTTATTGTAATCAGGGGTTTAGGCTCAATGTCCCCTATTGTATTCGACAGTTTCATTAATCAAGACATGAGAGCAGCCGCCCCAGCCCTTTATTAAAAAAAAAAAAAACTACATCATTAATACTTTCCTTAACCAATTATAACTTATGTTTATCTTGAGTAATTTATCATGAAATAAAAATATTACTTATATGATACATTATGTTATCTTGTAGATGTGGAAATTTAATTCTATTCGGGTACTTATTCCACCTACGACCATATTTACTAGGTTATGAACGAATTTACAAATGTTAAAATAAATATGTTGTTCTAATGATAAACCTTCATTGTAGAGCAAATAGAGCTAGCGTGTGTCCTCATTGATATAAAGAGGTTCTCGAATGTGTAATTGAAGCATTATATATCTTGTGTAATGTCCTTCATTGATAAGATAATTACATCTTTGACAACACATATAAACGATATAAGGATAAGTGATGAAAAACGTTGTAATAAATGTCTTATTTGTGATCCATTACTCCGTTTAAGACCATATTTACATGTTTATCAATCATTTTCAAATTATGACGAATCATATAGAAAGTTGTGCAGATCATGCTTCAGTTGGTACAAAAGGCGACACATATATAGTTGGAACATTCTTAAAAACACCATGAGATCAAAGCTTCCTAGTGAAACACCATTGTCTCCATGTTGCATTTTCAAAGTTCTTGAGGTGTTCAGAAGACAAAAACCAAGGGCCTATAAACCTGATATATATGGTCTCAATCCTACCCTTGCACTAAGAAGGTAAACAAGTAAAACAACCCAACCCTGGAAAATGTGAAACGTTGGTATTCACATAATCTTCTCTTGCGTCGTAGCATAAGTTTGAAAGCTTTGATCCAATGCATTCATGAATTTGAGAAACAAGCTCGCAAGTTTTATGCAAAACCACTTGATAATCTTAACCACAATGACTTCATAGTGTTGGCGTGAGTCACTCTCCATAATTGTAGGAATTGTAGTATAATTAGGATTGCATAGTTAAGGAGAATATTACGTAGTTAAGGGGGAGAATATCACGGTGTAATTAGTTTCCTATTAGGATTGTGTATACTTTGTATATGTACTCCGTCTTTGGAAAATATCAATACATAAGAAATTCCCAAACTTCCTCTTTGCCTTTGTTCTGTTTGACTTGGTATCAGAGCAGAGATTCGTCTGGACTCTGTTCGTTTGTTTCCGCTGCAAATTTGTCTTTTTACTCTTTAAGAGTTTGTCCTTTGTCTTCGTCCTCGGTTCCTTTTGCTCTAAAACCCTAAAGTTTGCAACACCTTGCCATTAGCCTCTCCTTTCTTAGCCGTGTCAAAGTTTGTGATTTGTGTTACTATTTGAAGAAGAAGAATGGCAGATTTGCCCCTTAGTTCGCTGTTTAATGGAGGAAACAAGGGCTCTCCTTTCGGCCCTCATGATGTTGTGATTATTCAAAACATCAACAATCAAAGGTATCAACCAAGTCAGAATTATAACAGGGGACTAGTTTCATTCAACAGTCAGGTGAATTGCAACTATTGTAAAATTATTGGCCACTACAAGAGTCAATACCCCAAGTTGGTAAGACTCAACTCTAATAACTCTAGTTGGAAAGGCAATAACATTGGTCAGAAAAGCAAGGCGGCAATCCAACTGGTGCAGGTGCAAGAACCTGATTTCTATGGCGTGGAGGGCCAAGATCAAACTATGGGTAATGTTTCCCTAGCTCAAGAAAATCGAGGTAAAATTGGTGTTGCTTTAAATATTTCTGGCTTTACTGGTAGTAATACATGGATAATTGATTCAGGTGCGTCTGATCATATGATCTATGATAAGTCTTTCTTTGTTAAGTTGTCATCCCCATCCATAACACATGTCTATAATGCCAATGGTGAGTCTTTCCCAGTCTTAGGAATTGGGTCTGTCCAGGTTACACCTTCCATTACTCTTCATAATGTTCTCTTTGTACCATCTTAATTTGTCTCATCATCTCTTATCTGTGTCTTAGTTGAATATAGGGCTGGGCACGGTCCCAAACCGACACTGTTTTTAAAGGGACCGGGACCGGGAGAGGAAGTTCGGTTTAGACCGGGACCAGGACCGGGCTTGGACATGTTGAACACCGGGACCGGCCTAAACCCGGACCGAGAATATCCAGGCCGGTTCCTCCGGGCTTTCGGTTCGTGACAGAGTTAGCAGAAGTACTGCATTTTGGCACCAAAACTGTCTTGCTGCCTGAAACTGTCCTGCATTTTGGCCTGCTGCCTGCTGCTGTTTAAAACATGCTTGGCATCAAAATTTCAAAAATGCAAGAGTAAACAAGTAAACAACAAGGATATACAAGTATACAACACAACTACACAAGTATAAAAGTATAAAACTAT
>LYNE01005959.1:9621-25023 GCA_001662545.1 Rosa x damascena
GTCAAAAATTGACGTCATGTACTGATAGTGGGTCGAGTTTCAGATTTCGTGTACCAAAATGTTTGGTTTGAAACTTTGTGTATAAAAATTATTAGTGGCCTTTACTTTGTGTACTGTTTGCGAAATTTTCCCTAAAATTAATTACTTAATTAAATGCATGTGAAATTAAATAAGGGTAAAGAGAGGAAGTGAAAACTTGTCTTTTAATTGTATTAATTATTTTAATTTTTTAGATAGTGGAATACACGTGGCATGCAATGAATGAGAAAGGTAGAAAGGGAAATGTTGGAGGGGAAGGTTGCTAGCATTCCTCATAGGGCTGTCAATTCCGACACGACCGGATAACGCGACTCGAAACCCGCACGAAATAAAACGGGTTGAACCCGCAAGATTAAAAAGCGGGTCAGCCATGGGTCAACCCGCCATGACCCATTTAATAAATGGGTGCCACGGGTCAACCCGCCAACACAAAGTGAACCCGTATAACTCGATTATGCTATACTTCATCCTGAAATTTTAGACGTTGAGAGTATTTGATCATAGGATTAGACAATTTAAAATATTTTGCTTTATAATTATTGGTTAATTATTTATGAATTATATATAATTATTTATATTCTTCGTCTTGTAGAGTTTTTAGTGAATTTAATCAATTTCTGCATTTTTTTAGTTAAATGGGTCACATTGTTAACCCTTAAATGGGTCATTTTGTCAAACACGACACAACCTATTTATTAAACAGGTTAAGCGGGTTGGAAACGGGTAACCCGTTTAATAAATAGGTTGGGTTTGAGTTTAAATTTTTGACACGATTATTAAATGGGTTGGGTTTGGGTTTGTATCTTGCGACACGACAAATACTTTGACCCGACAAGAACCCAGCCCGACACGACCCATTGACAGCCCTAATTCCTCATATATCATTTTGGTACATGAACTTATTACTTATGCATAACATTCGTACACGCTGTTAATAACACCATCAACTCAAGTGTCATGTAGCTTTCTATCATGGGTATTTTCATCAATTTATGTTTTCCCACAAAAAATTCCAAGGGAGAGGAAATAAAATTCCTTTCTTTTTGCTAAAAATAAAATTTGTCATCAAGGAAAATATTATATTTGGGTCTATGGAAGATCAATTTAAGTTAGAGATATTATCACAAATGGTTTATGAAATATATGGATGATTTTACACTTTGGTGTAAGAACTTTGAAAACTATCAGAATGGTGTATAAACAACTTTGCATTTTAACATCATTCTAGTGTATGAGACTAACACCGTTAAGTTTGACCGTTAAGTTCTACTATTTAGCTACTGTTGTAAATAGTGCAAAGATTTTTTTTTCTATTATGCAGATGGACATAACTTTCCCTCCTAAGGACTAGCCTTCAACACGCCACAATTCACCTAACGACCTCTTGTCTAAGCGGTTACTAACAGGGCGGAATCACTGCTGCCTTAGTACAGAATTATTCTACTAAATGCAAGATAAATCAAAGACTGATTGCGGTTTTTTTCAAACAGATAAACAGATAAATAAAGACTTAATAATTTTAATAGAACAAACATTTTTGTTGACAAAATATACTGGGCACACACTCAGTAATTTATTTAAACATAAATACAGACTGATAAACCCAGAGCCTCACTCTTGGGTAAACAGCTAAAGCTGTTTAGCTATTCATAACTGTAAAGACACTTACTTGAATTTAAAGCATACTCCACACTTGGAGCTTCTAAGAGAATCACACTGCTACTACTATGACTCTGGCTCTCTTACTCTTTGAGAGAATATGATTCTACTCAATTTTCTGATGCCTTACAAACTGAACCTCCGGCTCTTTATATAGAGAGCGGATTTCAAATGAAAATTCAAAACACAACAATGCACAGGACGACTCCATTATTTTCTGCTTTCGTGAGTGCTCCTAATGATGGAGGTCGGTTGGCGAAAAGCAGATTCCTTTAGGTGAAATGTTTTTCACCTTGATCTTTTTCTGAAAAGCAAAAGCAGCTTTAGGAAAAGCTCAAAGTTGCTTTCGGTGTTTTTTACACTTGTTGCTTCATATGTTTTCGTTTGTTTCTGAAATGTTGCCTAGGACAAAGGAGTTGTCATTTTCCATCCTGGCTTTTACATCATTGTCTTCCACGTCAGTGTCGGCATACATTTTATAGTGGTTGTTACTTTCAAGTTTTCCGATCCACTGCAGACATGCTAACGTGGAATCTATCTCTTTTCTCTTTAGATATAGAAAAATGTCACTGCTTGTAACTTCAGGATGATCGTATGTAGTGATCATGATTTTTTCTCCTGCTGCCAGGAATGTCTTCTTTGGGTCTTCTTCGATGATCTTTTAGATATAGTCTAGAGACATGGCCTTCATCCAGGGGATTCTTAAGTTTGGTTGGCCGTTATATCCCACACAGGCAGGCTTAAGATATCTTCCTTGTAAAATTCTCACATAATGATATGGAGAAATATATTCAACTTCACCATTTCCATTTTGGAGGAGTTGATCTGAATTTCAGTCTGAGGATACAATCATTTTTTCTGACATTTTTAACTGTATTGACTATGATGGGGGGTAAGCCTTTGAGATCATCATTGGTCTTCGTCCAAAGATTATGGACAAAACTATTTTCAACAAGCAAGAGCTTGTGTTCTTGAGGATGTTCACTCTGAACATTGACCACATATCTTCCAACATAAGGTCCAGGGATAACAAAGAGAGTTGGAGGAAATGAGGCAGAATTCTGACTTCCAATAAGATTATGAAAGTCAAACCATTCGGATTCTTTTAGTGCTATGACAGGAATTCTAGCACTCTCACGATCTTCAAGATACTGGATTTTCTCATTCTGGACAGCACTATGCTGTATATTTTCATAAACTTCTTCAAACTGTGGTCTAGCATTTTCATGGAGTTCTTCAGCTAGAGCAAAGAGAGCTGGGAACATGATTCCACTGTTTCTTTCCTGAAAGGCGAATAAGAGATTATCTAAGATTGCCTTCTGGTGGTATGCTAGCCTCCTGCCAGTTCTGAACACAGGATCAGCAAAAGTTTTTAGTTCATAATTAAAAACATTTATAACTCCAGTTGGAGTTGATTTGCTTTTTGGCAAAGCAACAGCCTTCAATGGTCTTGATGAGCCTTTACCGTCTGCCGTTTGAGACGGACTAGCCAATATTTTATCCTGGGATTGATCAGTTGTGGCTAATCATTTTGAACTTAGAAAGAATCTTTTGAGGATTTTTTTTCTTTGGAATCCTCTACTTTTTCAGGTTCTTTTCCAGTTCTTCTGTTTCTGGGGTTGCGACCTTCGTCGTCATCTCTTCGGCTGAACATTGCCATTTCTCTGGTTAAGGCGTCTGGAAGATAGTTCTTGTTTCCTGCAATTAATTCAACATTATAATCATATTGGTTAAGAAATAATTTCCAGTTGGCTAATCTTCCTCTATCAGCAGCTTTATCAAGTTTAAAATTTTTGAAATTCTTTACTCTAGCACAATTGGTGCGTACAGTAAAGGGTTTTCCAAGAAAAGCTGGAGAATTTAAAATTGTTTTCTTGACAGCCAAAATTTCTTTTTCCCCTGTGGGATAGTTTTGTTCTGCAAGGCTGAACTTGCCACTACAAAATTTACAGATCTTTTATATGTTAGTTCCAGGCATTTTTGCCAAAACAACACCGGACCAGTAATTATCACTAGCATCTGTTTGGAGAATGATTTCATCATTTTCTTCTGGTTGTTGGAGAGGAGGGAGATTTTTGCAGAGGGCTTTTATCTGCTTCACAATTTTTTCATCATCTTCTATAAAGTTCCATTTTCTTTTGGAACTTGTTTTTGGAGATAACATTTCTGTTAGTCCTGAGATCTTGGGAATGAAATCTCTCCCATAATTAATGACTCCTAAGAATCGTTCTAGACTCTTAGCATCAGGAATTTTGTCTAGGAATCCAGATTTTCTCAAGGATGTGGGGTTGGAGTTTTATTACTCCATTCTTGATGTTTATTCCAAGGAAATCAACTTCATCTTAGATAAAGAAGATTTTCTTTTCTCCCAAGATGATTCCTTGCTGAACTATCAGCTTTACGACCCCATAGAGGTGTTTCATGTGTTCTTCTCTGTTTTTGGAGAAGACAAGGATGTCATCAATATAGACGACGCAGAATTCAGCAACATGTTTGAAGATGTCATCCATCTTTCTTTGGAAGATTGAGGGGGCTTGTTTTAGGCCAAAGGGCATTACTAACCATTTGTAATGACCTTGTGGTGTTCCAAATGCAGTGAGAGGAACACTTTCTGGATGCATCTTGACTTGCCAAAAACCCGACTTTGCATTGAATTTGGAAAAGACTTTAGCTCCTCTGAGCTGGTTGATCAATACTCGTACTTGAGCAATTTGATAGTCGTCTTTAACGGTCTTTTTATTGACATCTCTGTAGTCAATTACCATTCTAGCTTTTCCTCTGATATTTTCTACATGATTTCTCACGTTGAAGGCTGGAGCATGATGAGGGCTAGTAGATGGTTGAATTAATCTCTTGTTCAGGAGATCTTCAATATCTTTTCTGAATTCTTTCTGATCTTCCTCTTTGTACTGTGGAATGGCTTTGACATGACAGATAGCATTCATATCATGTAATTTTAATTCACAGACCACTGGGTCTTTTTCCTAAAATTTCAGAGGGTCGAAATCTATATTATGTTCCAGCATTTTCTTGATTTTATGAAGAGTAGGAGTTTTCTGAGACTCAAGCTTATTATGAAAGTGCTTGAGGTTGTGCTCATGGATGAAACTAGCTTCTTCATCTTCACTAGCTTCTTCTTCTTCTTCGGAAGAGTCTTCAATGAGCAATTCTTTTTGTTGCTTAATTTGCAACACAGGTTCAAATTTGGGCTTGTAGGGCTTATGATCACTATCATTCTGTTGCGATCTATGATACTGAGTAGTAAAGTGTGGACCTACGACGCTTTTGGCTTGAGTAAGTCGGTCTGCCCAGAACACCCGTTCTCTTTTTCTGAAGCCTATTGCTTTTTCATCTTGAATAAATCTCTGTTGGAGAATAAAATCATTTACCAACAAAAAATCTGATCCTTGGCCTTCAGATTGCCAAAGAGTGTGGATAATAAATGTTCCTCCACTAATGGTGATGTGAACATTTCTCGCTACTTTTTTCATGGTCAGGTGGCTTCCATCAAACTGGACACCAGTAGCTGTTCTTTTATTATCTTCTTTCCAGAGTTCTTTTGGAATTGCAAATCTTTTTGCAACTGTAAATCTTAATCCATTATCTACGAATGCATGTAGATGATATTTCTTATGATCAGGGAATTTTAATCCAATCTCTATGTAGTTGCTGTATCTACTTGAAGAGACGATTTTCGAATGTTGAAGCTCCTCTTGAGCTTGTGGTATGAATGGTTTACATTCTTCTTCTGGATTGTTTTCTAGTAGTTCTACCAGTTCTAGATTGTCATAGATTTTTTCTTCATCGATTTTTTCTTCCTTTCAGGAAGAGGGTTCCATTATTTCTTGGAACAGAGTTTCTATTTTCTTCTCTTTTTGCTCAGAGAAATATTCTTCATATTCTTGCTCTATCAATTGGCTGATAAGGCCATTCTTGGTTTTTCTTCTTGTTTCAGCTATGAAGCATTCTTTGTGATAAGTCTGTTTTGATTCTTCACAAAACATAGGAAGTCCATTTTTTCATGACATAAGTAGTAGTCACAAACGAATGTACCAGGGTTCACCTGATAGAAAGACACTATTGTTTCTGTCTTACTTTCTTCCCAGTTTTTTACTTTAAGAACATTCATCTGTCTAGATTCTAAGTGTTCTACTTCAGAATCTGTTTCAGAGTCAGATGATTCTTGTTCTTCAGACCAGGCAGAGTAAACTGTCTTGTCGTCTTCGTCATCAGAATAGGTTATTTCGTAGCCTTTCATATTTGTTGTTTCTACTATTGACTCATATTCGTCGAATAGAGCTTTAGTAGATCTTTTACCCTTTTCTGGGCATTCGTTGGCATAGTGCCCTTCAGCTTTGCATAACCAGCATCTGCAGGCTTTCTTGCCTGGTTATTTATCTTGACGGTTCTTTTGATGATTATTCTTCTTTTTCTTGAAGAATTTCTTTTTTGGATCTTCATCTTGTTTTTTGTAATTGGGACTTTTCTTGAATTTCCAATTTTTTTTGTTTTCACTCTTTCTGAATCTGTTTGAGTGAAATTTTTGTTTCTTACGAAACTTGGATTCATGACATCCCCAGTTGGTAAGCATATCCAGTATTCCGTAACAGAAGTTTTCGACTCCTTTGAGCTGTTTCTTGGCCATCTTGGCTCTAAGATTAGCTTTGCATTGTTCTTTTAGTAATTGCCTGATTCTATCGGCAATTCCTCCAACTGAAAATCTTTCAATTGGTTTTTCAGCTATGCTTTCTCTCACGGCTGTTGTCCATGGTTCCGGGAGTTCCTGTGTAATAGGTTTACTAGATCAGTATTTTCTAGTTCACCTATTGTACAATAGTATTCTTGAAATTCATTCAAGTATTCTTCAAAATATCTCATATTACAAATTTTGAGAGCATAGATATTTGATTTGGCCGTTTCTTTAGCCTTTTCACTCAGATTTGAAAGATCTCCACAGATTTGATCGTACAGGGGTACTGCAAAATCATACAGAGATTTTGAATTTTTTATTTCTTCTAGCCAGTCTCTTCCTCTGGCAGTTTCTTTGAAAGACAGATAGTACTTTTTGGCTACTCCGGTGAGAGTAGTTTCATAGTACACTTGAAGATCTGGTGCTTCAAATTTTCCAAGGGTAAGAGTTGAAGCCATCATCAGGTTATCTACCCATTGGTCAATGACTTTTCTTTTATCTAGAGCTTTGTCTAGATTCAGCCATATGCCATAATTTGTTATTGGCACTCTAGGAAGATTGTCATCAGGGACAAATCTTTGAGAATTTTTTTCTTCTTTTCTACCCGTAGGGGCTTTCTGTATGGGGAGTTTCACCTTTCCCTTTTCTCTAATGATGAAAGTTTTGGAGCTTTCTCCTTCTTCGATTTCTATATCTTGTTAAGGAAGGAGGTTTCTCTCCTTTCTTCGTTAAGGGTTTTCGCAAGATTCTGCTTCATCATAGAGTTTATAGAGCTTTTCTACTCTAAGCATATTTATAGGTCTATTTAGATCAACTTCTAGTTCTTCTTCAGTGATTGGCTTTGTTGATTCTTCAACGGATAATTTGGTACCACTAACACTAGCTTCTCTAGTGCTGTAGCTTCTTCTCAGAAGGTTTTTATTTATCCTGATGTTCTCAGGATAGGCATCACTTTTTCTGTGATTTTCAAAATTTAGACTGATTTCTCCAGTCTTTCTGCTTTCATAAATTTTTGCTTTCATAAATTTTTGCTTTCGCATTTTCTGGTGGTTTCTTCGGACCAGATAATTTCCATTCAATAGGAAAAGTTACTTCATTCCAAGTAATTTTGTGAATCTGTTGTGAATCGTTTTCTGACTGGTGAGAAATCCAATAGTAAGACCTGGGATATTAGATATCATTGTCTTTGGTTCTATTGTGGTACTCATCAGTTTATAGTATATCCTGTATACTATTGCGAGTTCTTGCATATCTTCTTTCATAGATATGCCATCTGTCTTCACCCTTAGTCTTGGACAGTGAGCTGCATCTTTCAAGCTGGTTGAGAAATTTGGGAAACAATTGAAATATGCCACTTGATTGCATAAAGATGCTTCAAGTGTTCTCAACAGGCTAGCTTGAAAATCTGTCAGTCTATTATCTTGTAAGACATATAGAACTGAACAGTTGATGCCTTCTCGGGCAAGCAGTTTTATACCTACTTGGACTGCTCCAATATGCATAAATTGATATTTTTTTTTATCTTGCTCGGGCAACTTCTTCAGGAGTGATCATTAGAAGATCGGTTTCTCTTGTAGTGGAAGGGATTGCGAATTCTAGTAATTTGAAATGATGGCTATCCATCAGCTCAAACTTTCCCCTTTTGTAGATTTGTTTAAAATCGAACTTTGGAATTGCAGAGTTTTTTACCTTCTGTTCAATTTCGTTGTATTCAAATTCTTCAGCATTTAGGAGTTGTACTCCTTTCTTCTTCCCAAAGATGCTCATCATTTTGACATCTCTTGCTTCTAGGTGTTTCGTTTTTTCGTACTGGATACTAGTCAGACTAGTAGATGGTTTCAGAAAAATCATGTTTGGAACAAGATTCTTGTCTGGTTTTTCTAATGGTTTGAATCCATTAGCTTTCTTTGATTTTACTGGAGGCACTTTCTTGTCCTTCAGTATATTCTTCATAGAATCTAGCGTTTTTTGCTGTTCAGTGATTTTTCTACTAACATTTGTTAGCCTTTCTTCTTCCGTTTTTGGAAGTTCTTTGATATAATCTATTTTGTGCTCTAACTTTTCTAATTGGGCGATTATATTTGGTACTTTTTCTAGATATTTTTGACATCTAGATACTTCTTGTATCAGGTTCTGATGTTTCTCATCAGAAGATTTTAGTAGAGAATTCAACTTCTCTAATAGTAATTCAGAAATTGTCCCTATTGGGGATTCCCCTTTTGAGCTACTTTACAAGCTCTGATACCAGTGATGTGCAGATCTAACCGATGCTCAAATAATCAAGAGGGTTTTGTTCCTCTTTAAGAATAAATTTCAATTCTTCAATATTTTTCTCAAGTTTATAGATAATCTTCTGTACTAGGAAGATTCTATCCCAGTATTCTGGAGTTTCTCTGCTGAGTCTATTTCTGTAATTTTTTGCTTTTCTCAATTTTTCATTTTCTTCAGCTAATTCTTTACTGGTTATTTTGCAGATAGCAATTAACTCCAATCTGTCAACGATAGGAATTATGAAATAGTGAAAATTTAACTATTTACCGTTGAGTGCAGAGGATAGATCTATAGTTGCAATATGTTAAACAAATAAACTCACAAGTATGGGCCCACTACGCTTTGTCAGTTTTTTTTTTTTTGTAAAGATAACGAAAAAGTTAACGGAGTAAACTTGATACACTAAAATGATAGTTATGAAAGTTGATATACTAAAGTGTAAAACAATCTATGATTGGTATATGGTTTGTGATCTTTTCCCTTTAAGTTATTGTACTTGAGATTTTGGCTTATTGCTATGATCCCAGGAAACAGAATAATTAAAATGAGAAGAGATGAGAAATTTATCGTTTTTCAACCTGCAAATCCACAAATAAAGAGTGGCCTGGATGAGATCAGATTGTCTGGCTTTATTAATTGTTGATTCTATATGATCTTATCTTAGCTCTTCAAGTGTAATTTGTTGGGTAGATACTGTGTTTCTTTCAAGTTCTAGACTTTGAGTCTTTCCCTTTTTAATTGAAGAACTCTTCAGACAAAAAAGGAAAAATGTTTGTTCAATTCATTATGCATGATCAATTTCAATACCAATCATAGCAGATTGGGTAGATACTAGTTTTCTTTCAAGTTCTAGACTTTGAGTCTTTCCCTTTTTAATTGAAGAACTCTTCAGACAAAAAAGAAAAAATGTTTATTCAATTCATTATGCATGATCAATTTCAATACCAATCATAACAGATTGGGTAGATACTAGTTTTCTTTCAAGTTCTAGACTTTGAGTCTTTCCCTCTTTAATTGAAGAACTCTTCAGACAAAAAAGAAAAAATGTTTGTTCAATACCAATCATAGCAGATTGTCTAGTAGAGTTGTACAAATTGCTAGAAACTTTTAGGACCTATGGTTGTTGTAGTTATTTGCTTACTCTTTAAATATAGATCCATGGTTGTTTGGTTTCATCGGCAATGAACAAGGATGCAACAAGTGTTTTTATTTTTTAATAATAATTAATATGAAATAATGGAGTGAGTTTTTGTTAAGTGGCAAATACCATGAGATTTTTTGTGGGAAAATATAATAACAAATTACATATAACTTATTGACAAAAGATGACTTAACAAATACATCATCTAAAAATTGAATTAAACATATAAGGACTAAAACTTACAAATAAGGACAATGTGTTCTCCACTTACCACATGTCATGAGTTAATTTACTTTTTTACCCTTACCTACTTCTTTTGTCATCGAGTTATCTTTTTGTTATGTCACTGCAATGTAAAAGCAAATGGAGAAGCCAATAGAGCGCTCTTTGCTAGTTGGTGCTGAATACATGTTTTTTGTAGAGTTTCCTGATATCATTTCGGGTCGTACTCTTTATGCCTATTGTAATAAGGAGTTTAGGCTAAATGTCCCCCCCTTGTATTCGACAGTTTCATTAATCAAGGCTTGAGGGCAGCTGCACCGGCCCTTTTCAAAAAAAAAAAAAAGGATCAAATATTACAAATAAGGACAATCTGCTCTTTACTTGCCACATATCATGAGTTAATTTATTTTTTTACCTTTACCTACTTCTTTTGACTTCTAATCCCCTTATGTTACTTTTTTTTATTTTTAGAATAATCCGTTTATGTTACTTTTTTTTTTTCCTAAGAATAATCCGTTTATGTTACTCTTTTTTTTTCTCTTGAGAATAATCTCTTTATGTTACTTCACAAAACCTCACTCTCCTATTACTCGAATCTCATCATCTAATCCTGCTACTGCACTAGTCCAATCCTGCTACTGCACTCATACTCGTCCAGTTCTGCTACTGCACTCATCATCGCCTAATCCTGCTACTGCACTCATACTCGTCCAGTTCTGCTACTGCACTCGTCATCATCTAATCCTGCTACTGCATTCGTCCAATCCTGCTACTGCACTCATACTCGTCCAGTTCTGCTACTGCACTCGTCATCGCCTAATCCTACTACTGCACTAATCCAATCCTGCTACTGCACTCATACTCTTCCTTTTACACGTTGCTAAGAGAGAGAATCTCAGATCTCTTCGTCAAACTTCTTTTTCTTCTTTGTTGCTAAATATGTTCTTGGTTCAGTAGCAGCTTCATTTGCACTGGCAGTAGCAGTAGCAAGAGCATGAGTAGGAGTAGTAGCAATAGCAGTAGCAGGAGCAATTAGATCTATCAATCCATGAATGAAATTAAAGCCTCCTGTTGAATCTCGGGTTACTAAAATTTCTTTTTGTATCACCAACTTGTTCACATACGGTCAAAACAGCCACCAAAATCCTGTAACTCGAGAAGAAAAGAAGATTAAAAGATACATTAATTAGGAACCATCAAAGACTATTTCAGACAAAAGTAGCAGTTCATATAACTATACCAATACTGACACCAAAACCGAAGTTGTTCATTCTCTGGCTTGTTCTTATCAACAGTTCTATAGCACTTATAGGCTGGATAAGCATAGCAAGGAGGTTAACCTTAGTTGAGAAGGCCTATAAAGAGAGTTTTATTCCTATTCAAAAGATGTCCCCTGCTTCAGATATGCAGCTCCTTAAAGTAATGGTTCACTAAGTTCATGTTCTGACTATACAGATGTTCCTGCATCACAAGGTCTTGTGAACTCAATCAAAGCATCTTAACAACAAAATACACCAAAAATTGTATACATTACCTCAAGAACTGCCTTCAATATCCACAAAAACGCCAGCAGTAGCACCCCACTAACAGACAACCCCACCTGCATCAACAATTCAGCTATAGAAATCCACTCGAAAACTCATAGTTAATTAATGTTATAGAATCCACTCGAAAACTCAATATGATACGGTAGTGTTCTTAGACCATTAAGTTTAATTAAGCTAATTTGATCTGAAATATTAGCCTATAATCCAGAAAGCCTTGGAATTTGATCAAATATAATGCCCAAATTGAAATGAGACTCATAATTCAAACATAGCAGTACATAAAGAATGTTACTTGAATATATCAAACCAATCGCGAGCAAAGCTAAGGCGAGCATCCCTCAACAGATTCACTTCAGTATAAACGCGGTCAGTCTCGCCATCCTCCGCAGCCGGCGGCGGTTTGATGAAGTAGCCCTTGGTCTTCAACCCGTCGACGAAGGCCACCCACTCCAGTCATGCGTGGTGCACAAGGGATTCGGTGCTACTGGCAGAGACGGTATCGACGGAGGAGACTGCGGCGGCGGATGAGCAGTGGCGGGAGAAGAGGAGAGACTGTAAGGCAGCGAAGGGTTTGAGAGAGAGGAAGGAGGAGTTTGAGGGCGTGGATAATGGCGTGTTGGTATTGGGTCAGTGGCATACGTGTAAATAACTCATCAAACTGAGTATTTTGGTCATTTTTTATTAAAATTGGAAGTCAAACTTTCATTATTTGGCTTTTGGGCCTGGGTTCATTTCCTTATTTGTATAAATCTTTTTGAATGTGGGTTTTCTGTGTTTACATCTTTGGTCATGTGCTACTATGTAATTTTCTGAAAATATAAATTGATGAAAATACACATGACAAAAAGCTACATGACACTTGAGTTAACCGTGTTATTAACAGTGTGTATGAATCTTATGCATAAATAATAAGTTAAGGTACTAAAGTGATATACTTAGAAGATGAGGTATCAAAGTGTAGAATAACTTTAAGTTGAGATATTGTTTGTGGCTTTTTCCCTATAGGGATTACAAAATACAATTTTTTGGAGTACAAGGATTCCTATTCTAACTTAGAATTGAGAATTCTCTCATATTACAACTATAGAAACTAAATCTAGTTTGACAAGACAGACTAATTGTCAAATTCTTCAACAGATAGGATAATCAAATACAATAATGGCCATATTTGTCTAATTTGAAACATTAGCTTGAAAATTGTAGCACATTCATCTCTCATTCTCTCTGCAGGATACAAGATCAAAACTAAATTTCAACTCAACATTAATAAAGTAGATGATTGCACATCTGCAGGTTCAAACTTCAAAGGCATGTTAAGGTTGAAGTTTGACGTACAAATAGAAAACTTGCTATGGGCTTAATCATAATCAATTTCACAGCATTGTGACCCTTTTGGGAGATCCGATATCTGTTTGTTAAGATCCCTTTTCTTCTCAGTTTTTCCTTCAAGGGTACCGCAGTAGCTTACAAACATATTCTCCAAGACAATTGCATTTTTTAGCAAAATCCTTAATGCACGAACCTCATTCTTGTTTCCACAAAATTCAACGACTTGAATCTCTTTAAGACTGGTCCAGAAACATGGAGGCAGTGGAATATCCAACATTCCATCATCTTTTGCATCATCTGAGCACAGCCTAACCCCCTAAAGCGTTAAAACACATCAATTTTATCAACAATACAGGAAAATGTAGTCAAGAATAAACGATTCCAATATACAACAGAAAACATGCAAATGCTTATGAAGTTACCTCACAGAATACCAGATCCCGAAGACAAGGACAGTTTTGGAGTATCCTCAATGATAGTATAAGATCTGTCGCACTCCCATCGAATATCAAGGTGGCTAGATCATTGAACATGGGCATCTGGGCAAGAAGTTCTGATGCAGCAGTTAGAGCCACCTAACAACAGAAGGTGAAGTCAATCATCATGACCAAGTGATTTAGACACATTCGTGGCTCAGAATGTTAATTGATGTACATGAATGCAATTTGTAATCAGAAATTCATACATCAAACTTAAATTGTAGTCAATAAAAGAGAAGCAAACAAACCCCAAAGTTCATATGAAATATAGTTAGTTTCTTCACAGTAGAGAGCCCTCTAAGAAGCTTATGAAACAGGTAACTTTTAAGTCTGGAGCCCTCTGTATCATCAATACTAATATGAGCCTCATGTACTGATGAGTTACAAAAGCAATAGTCATTTAGCAAGTGACCTGAGAAATAAAAATATGTCAGACTAGCTCCAAATACCATAATCTGACACACATTTGAACCTCCAGAAATTGGCAACTCGCTTTCATGGATGCTCAACTTCAGAAGATTAGGAGCACAAATACTAACAAACTTGATATTCTCCCAATTGCACTCCGAAAAATATAATTTTTCAAGGACTGGGCAACCAGAAAACAGCTGCTGGGTTGAGTAGTCATCAGAAAACACCACCAAACAAAGAGACAATTCCCTTAGACTTGAGAAACAGATAGTAGAGGGAACTTTGAAACTACAGGGGAGATACAGGTTCAGCACTTTCAATGTGGCAGAAGTAAGTAAAGAATGAGGCAATGAAAATGGTTCCTTGTGGCTTTCCAGCCCTATAGAAAAGTCTTCAACATTGCGCCGTACTATGGCAGAGATCCACGCATGAACATGAGATGCATCACCGAGCACTGGAAACAAAAGATCGAACTTTTTTATATCAGAAGGGCCGCGTAAAAGAAGTGCTCTATCTACAACATTCACCAAGAGAGATCTCTTAGCATTCCCTGGATAAAATTCAAGATTGGGAATTGATGTCCATAGGTATTCCCATCTTTTAGACAGTATGCTTGTTCTAATAGCCTCCTTCGTTGGAAGTGAGGAGATGATTTTTGCAATAACCACATCAGGTAAATCACTTAAACCCTTTTTCTCTCTGACCAGCTCTTCTCCACCATCCCATTTCTGCCTTTTGGGTCTTACCATTTGAGAACTTACATCCATAGTTCAGAACTTCAGACGGTTTCCCTATATATACCAAATAATGTGTCAGATTAGACATTACATGCTAAACATATTGAATAACAGCGAAGTACAGATATTCAGCATTAAAGCCAAATGCCAAGAATAAAGGCTGCAAGCTTCGAAGAAGAAATTGATATGGCTAGTTTGATGAGATTGATTGCTTTGAGAACAAAATTCAGCCAACGCAATGTGGTAAACAATAGTCCTAATGAAAATAATGCCCACAGCTTTCAGGACCAAGTAAAAAAGAGCACATCAAACAAACTATATATAAACCGGATATATATTCGGTAAAGAAATATAATCATAGCCATTTGTTTTCCATGTGTAAATGATAACAATAATAAACCAGGACAAAAAATTTATGCTTAGAACTCAGTAATTTAAATGGGCAATAGTTAACATCTCTATATATGTCAAGTTTTTTAGTGAGCATACCATGAATATCATTCAAATTCTTAACTATGCTAGCTACTGTGATGATATACTAAACATTAAACATGTTAAACGTGCTATTAAAAAGGACGCACCAAAACAAATGAAAAAAACAACTGTAAATATTGAATTGAAAATCCAAAAACAATTCAAATACAAATAATCAAACCCAAGATTCACTTCGCAACCAGATATTCGCCTGAAGTTCCTATGATTTAATAGGGTCAGGCGTTTGAATTTAAGAAGACCTGCTTGCTAACCTGAGATTTTGAGAGAGAACTTGACAGCTCAGAAATATAATTTTCAAGTTCACTGGCCACCTCAGTTGAATGTGTACTTCCTGAATCAAACACAAAACCAAGAAGAAACAAAGTTAAGTGAAGCCATAGAA
>LYNE01005961.1:5236-26270 GCA_001662545.1 Rosa x damascena
GTGCTTTTTGTCCAAAAAAAAAAAGACGAGGCCTAGCTATGTGGATTTTGTAATACTTTTGAGCACGTCACAGTGTCGTGTGTCTTTCAGACATAAACCAAAGGTTTGATTTGCATTCTAGAAACCCGCAAGGCATTTAATGAAATTACATTTTTCGTAAAACACACAACAGAAACTTGAAAATACTTTTGAAATGATTTTTTTAAAATCATTAAGTTCACTTGGTTCGTCTAGAACTTATCACTTTTAAATAATCGAGAGACAATGGGCTTAGCAATATTAAGTCACTTTCGTTAAGTTCTGGAATAATAACTTCAAGAAACAAAGGTCGAAATTTAAAAATCAGAGCCTGGTTGTCATTACAACGAGTTATCGAATTCCTCATACCCTGCTTTCCCCGAAACTGTCCCGTACCAGTGCACAGTACCTACAACCACATTGTTATAGGGGTGAGTGTTCGTCCTCGTTTCTCAGTAGGGGCTTCACCCCGGCTAGGTTTGAAAACTTTATATATAACTTCAATGGCATGCCAGTATGAAAACAAATTTTTTAAACTTTTCTTTAAGAATGACAAACTTTAATTATTTTCCAACTTCAAAACTTATGCATGAAATTCAAACGAATACAGGCCCTAAGAAACACCAAATGACCGATCCCGTAGACCCACTACGTACACGACCTTACCTCAAACTAATTCATAACGAGGTAAGCGTAGCGAGAGCGTTTACTACCTAGTTACACACACGAACCAAACCTGTCATTATGATTGAAATACTTGGACGATCTGAGTAACTAAGCCTCCAGAGGTTTTGGGGATCGAACCCAAGGAAGTGAGTGCTACCTTTCACTCTCAAGCCATCAACAATATCTCTCACGAAATGATTAGTATGCAGCGTATTTTAACATAACAAGACCGTATAACCTAACATGCATCATTTTACATGAAATATGAAAACAACTAACCGAGTAAGGCCATGAATCCCCTACCTGAATTCTGAAGTCATTTACTTCACTTTGTTCGAGATTCACGAACCTTTTGTTCCTCAAGTAACTGGAGTCCTAGTTTCTGACATAATTAACGTTAATGACCTTCTATAAGGAAACAAAGATGAGAATATCGTCGATTTAATCCGTCTGACCAAACTTTCTTAATTTGACCAGGATTTGACCAATCACGACTGATTATGACTTTACCAACATTAATATTTCCTTTCATAATATGTGTGCCAAAACTGTTAAGAACACCCATCAAATTATGGACTCTTACCAAAGCTAATACAAATACCACTTTAACCAGTTTCCATTCAAATCCAGAATTCACCATCTCCTTAACAATACCGATTCTCTTATTCCTCTCCTGCAACCTTTCCTCGACCAATTTCTTTCCATAACCAGTAACCAAACAAAAAGGAAATCACCACTTACAATTTATTATCACATTTTCGATTACAGTTCAATAAGACCAGTGGCTAAGATATATCTATTCGAATATCCAAAAACATGAGGCAATTGAACAGAACTCAACTCATAACCAATTTAGTTCTCACCCAGCTCACCTCTTAAACCAATCGAGTCAATAGAGGAATTCCTGCAAACCAACATACTGTAACCGACGAACAGAGGAGGCCCAACAAGTTTTGAATTAGCCAATTCCACCCACTCGATGAATTGAGCACAACCAGGTCTCGAGTCATGCTCCAAGATCAAGCCCGGACTTGATATTTTGAGGCTTGAGGAGAAAAATAAAAACGGGCCTACATTTTTTATAGAGAAGAAAAAAAAATAGCCAAAAAATATTACAAAAAAAAATGAAAAGAAAAGTAAATACACAATAGAAAGGGGATTCAAACCTAGGCTAGGTGTAACATAAAAAAAAAGGAATGCAACTTGCCAACTAAACCAATCTCACTTTTTAGTAAAAGACTTAGATTTTATTTACTTAATAATTATTTTAAATACCCCCAGAAAAAAAAAAAAAAAAAAAAAAAAAAAAAAAAAAAAAAAAGTTAGGTTCCAATGAGACATTAGGCCTGAGACAACTGACTCACGGGCCTCATGTCAGGTTCGGATCTATCCAGGATGTTGGAGCTGAACTCAAAAAACTGGAAAAGTCGTTGGCGTTAGTAGCTCCATCACACTCAAAAGCACCCAAAAACTAATTTGATCAAAACTTAAGCAAAGTCAAAAATAAATAGACCCAGTTGTAAAGCTTAACGAGAGGATGAATTTCCTCACCACATGCACTGTCGAATTTGGCCGGAGTCGTCGAAAAATGCTTCGAAACTGACGAAAGTGTCGTGAGCTTTCCGACTTCGATTCTCCCTCTTCGCTCGATGCATGGATGATCCATAACCGCATGCACGCGACGCAGGAAAAGTGGGCGGAAAGAGGATTCAAACCAGATAGACAGGCCACCGTATCGTGGCCGGACGGCGAAGAACCAATCGAGTCGCCAAAACGGGTCTCGAGCTCTAAAGATTTCTCGAACGATCTAGCATGTCCATATGATCTCCACCCTATATAATCTTCCTTAAAAATTTTGTACAGCTTAGATGAAGCGATAGGAATATTGGACTACTCAGATTGCACCATGGATTTTCTTTTTATTTAAAATGAATTTTCATAATTCTCAAAGTTCAAAAATTCATAATAAATAGTTTCGATGTCTGAAAAATTTCCCACAAATACCCATGGACACATGACGTCGCGTACTTTATTATCGGATTCTTAAATTGAAGATTTCACCTCGTGAAAAATTTCAAAAAATAATTCGTAGCACTATTTTAGTTATCGAGATCTTGAAATAATTCCTGAACGATCTCATATTAACTCGACAAAATTTCCGGAACTCACATGACTAGTTCTTCTAATTGAGGGTATTTTGTCTATAAAAGAGATTTTTAGAAGTCTATTAAAGAGATGGGTATCATTATCAGTTAGAGAGTTTCTATTGGGACCTCCAAATCTGCTCGCTTGATCTCACTCTATCACTACTACAAAAAGTAATCACACAACACTAATCACACAACGGAAAAGAAATCATCTGTTGTGTGTTTAAGTAAGCTTTATTGCACAACGGTGCTTGTTATATTCTGTTGTGTGAATGCCAACAAATTAAAAAAAAATTTATCAGAACTACATTGCACAACGGAAGTGAAGTAATGTCTGTCGTCTGAGTCTTAAAAAATTTAGCGGCAGATTTCCCTCCACTTTGGAGTCTTGGTTGGCTCTTCAAACACTGAAATTTGGGCTACTAGGACAACGGGTTTTACTATTTCCGTTGTGTAATTGAAAAACTAAGCATCAAAATTTGAGGAAGCTTGCTTGAATGTCTTCCGGTGGGTAAAGCTAGTGCAAGCTATAGCAATTGGACAACAGAAGTTATACTTTTCTGTTGTGTGAAGTAGGAAAACAGGCGGCAACATCTTGAGCCAAAATGCTGTAGGCTGCATGTTTCCCTCCATGCTTTCACATTTTGATTTTATATAGTGCACTCAGACGACAATTGGTGAGGTTTATGTTGTGTGAGTAACTTCTGAGAATATAAAAAATTGCCGCATTGTGTCCAAAAGGGCAAACAAAAAGAGAGAACAAATTAAACCTAGCTAGCCTTCGACCCTCTCTCGATACTCTCAGATTAAACCTAGCCTCTCGACCTCTCGACACTCTCTCTCTCTCGATTGAATAATGGGTGACCTGATTGAAGATCTCCAGCCACCGCAAGCTCCTCTCCCGATTCCTCAACCGCCCTTCTTCCTCCTCCTTTCTCCCTTTTCCGGTCGGCTTCTCACTCCAAGCCGCTATTCCTGCTACTCCGCAGAAGATCTGTAAATTAATTCGCAGCCCTGGCGCCGCTTCCAAGGCCCGGATATACTCCGATGTCAACATCATCCGCCCCAAGCAGCACTGGGATTATGAGGCCCTCACCGTCCAATGGGGGTCAGTCAATTATTTTCTCCTCTCTTGTTTGTTTGGATTGTGTAAAGTTGTTGAATTTGGAGAAAATTGGATGCAAGTGTTTTGATTTTTCAGTTGCAATGGAATTGTGATTGTTGCAGGACGAACAGTGAGGCAAAAATCTGTGAAGGGTCAATGGGTCGAGCCCGGCTTCCACCTCCTCTACCCCTGCGCTGGTCAATTGGTCGCCGGAATCCTCTCCACGACTTCACCAGAATCCAGTCCCTCGACGTCAAAATATAGACCAAAACCAAGGTCATCTTCTTCTTCATTACCAAGTTTTTGTATTTTTTTCTTTATGAAATGTGCAAGATTAGGGTTCTTCTTCAATTTCACAGACGAATGTGAAACCAACACTTACTTTGTAATCAGAATTTTAAGTGAACCTTTCCTGCAATACAAGTTATTAGAGTCATTCGTATCAAAAGGGGGACATCAATGCAAAATGATGTGTAAAATTCTTGCTGCTGAATATTATGAAAAAGTTGATGGCGGAAATCAGAGTTATAGTGTGCTATTGCAATTCTAAGATGTAATGGATTAATAGTGGATACAATGAGTTTCCTTTCATGTTAAAATGATCTGTAGTTTGACAGTATTTGGGTAGTATTATTTCAAATGGCTAATTACTTTTCAATCTTGTTATTTCAGCATCCTTGAAGTCTAAAGTGCAGACTGTGGAGGAATAAAATGAAAACTGTTGGTCAAGCAATTGACTACAGATGCCTTATCCGTGCAACTTATGGGAACAAGGCAATATCTGCTTTAGTAGGTATTTCTGTCTCTTTATGTGTATAGGATTCTGTGGTGCTTTTTTTGTCATGAAACATGGACCCTGGCTTGCTTTTAAAATAGGGTTATAGATCTTTTTTTTTTTGGTTGTGTGCCTTCCATTCTGGTATTGGTTGTGTTGTATGCAAAAGACTGCTAAATATCAGGCTCATATTCTCTTGTAGTTTAGTAGTTTAGTCTATTAGTTGGGTAGTGAAATTGTTCTAATTGCTAATGTTGGGTAAAACTCCGAGTTTAATTGATGCCCTTGTGTTGTTGTCCTACTGGATTGGTATGGGATAGTTAAACCTGAGATTACTAGCCAAAGTCACCATGCAGTTTTGTTTTCTTATCTGCTTTTTTTTTTTGGGATACATGGTAAGTATGGGTAAACACTTTTTCATTCATATTCACTTGTTTTCTTATCTTTTCCTTTCTTGTTTGTAACTACTGCAGGTTGTAACGGGTCTGCTAATAGCCAAAGTTAATGTAAATACCATGTTTGAACTCGGTTCTGGTGGTGTATAACTGGTACTTAATTCTTGCTCTTCTTTACACCATAACGTACTGTCTTCAGTTTGCGCCACTGCATATACTACTCCTTATCTATACATTATATTTTGGATTTCACAAACATATGTTGTATCTACTAGAGAATACAAAATCAAATTCTGTCTAAAGAATGGTAGCACTGCAATAATATTGCTTTAATATTACCATCTGTCTCCCTGTGCTTGTTTTCTATTATGTTAGTTTTTATTTGTCAACATCCTATGCCCTTTTGATTTGGAATCCTACATATGATGGTGTATATACCATCTTCCCTGTGATATTTTGGTCACTTGCACTGAGAGCAATATTGATTTACTACCTCATTAGGCACATTAAACTAAATCAATGCAGCGGAACTTTAAACCATACGTGCTATTTCTTCATCATCTAGACCTGATAGGAGAAGTTGGGAAATATTATTTTCTTGAGAGAGAGATTATGGTCCTATATTTACTTACAAGTTCTTGTAAACAATTGTTTTCCTCTTAATGAAAGATTTGAAAATAGAAGGACTGATGTATGTAGTAATCACAGTATGGTTCTCTGATAGTCATAAAAGAGCTTCATAGAGTAACCGAGTTATTTCTTTTTTGTGTTTGTTTGTTTGCTTGCTTTATCCTCTTATCCTCATATATACAATGATGCTTGCAGATAGCATTTAGGACCAAGGCAAAGGAATTTCACCCAGATCAAAACCAAGATAATAAAGGTTTGCATTACTAGCTGTTACCCAATTTGTTCATTGTTATTTATTTTGTCTTCGAATGATTACTATCTAGTGTCTTGAAAGAAAACAGGCATCTAAACTAGAGGCATCCAAATTAATGTTGCACTTTTTGGCTGGTCATTTGTTTTAATCTTGTGCTTCTGTTCTGTTGAGTTCATCATTCAGCTCTCTAATAAAATTGTCAAATTCAGGACCCAACTTGAATGGCCTGTTTGGTAGGCAGTCTGGAACAACCCTTGGATACTCCTATAGTGCTACTAACAAGGACTTAAGGATTCTACTTCTGGACTTCTGTATGATTGCTCAGCTAATATGCTTTGGTGCGGGGAGCGTACCGTCAACTGGATGGTGGGTATCTTGTGAATTGTGATGCAGGTGAGCAAGTACTTGGCAAGTATTTTGGTTGAACCTGTTAAGATAAAGGAAACAACTACTTAATACTTGATAAACTGCATGCTATCCTTGTTATCTATGTTAGATAATCTGAGGAATGTACTTTCCCTTGCCCCCAAACTCTTGAATCTGATTGGTAATTATGAGGTGGAGTTCCTTTCAATTAGAAGTATTTTGACATTCCAGCAAATTAGAAGTGATACACACAATTCTGTTGATGCTCAAACTAATTTCTGTAGTGCATATCTAGCAGCTATTGCTTTTATTTTTATTGTATATTTGTTTTATTTTTAGAAACAATATTTGTTTCTTGGTAAAAGAAATGGTCTGATTAAGGTCCTTATTTTGTTATTGTAGGATGCTAAAAATTATGGGTGGGAAGTGAATGACAAATAAGTTGCTTTCAACCCGACGAAACTTTTGTAGAAAAAGGTTAGTTAGCATGCCATTTAAGTTGTAAAGTTTACTCTAATTATCATCATGGATCTCCTAAGCATAGATACCTAATTGTAGGCAAGGCAACTTATTACAGAGTCGCCAAGTAGGAACTTCTTGTTGCTTGGTCTAGTTAATTTATGCTCATGGAAGCTTAAAAAGTTGTGTTAATTTTGAAAATTTACAATTGCAGTTAAAATTTGTAGGTGATTACACGCATTTTTATACGCGTAATTGCACTCTAAATACTAGAATTAAGCTAATCCTAAAATTAATTAATATGTAATTAATTCATTTTATTTATTTTGTAAGAAATAAACGGAGTCAAAGATATTAGAAGAAAATAATGCGAAATCGGAGAAAATAATAGAGAATTGAAGAAAAGAAAATGATGAATTAATTAATATTGATTTATTTAATTAATCAAACCATGATTAATTAATCATGTTAGCCACAGCCATATTCACGTGTTAATTAAACAATAGTTGTTCAATTAATTTGAGCCAATTAAGGCAAAAACGTGGCAGACCCATTATGCTTACTTCTTCTCTTATTTTTTTTTCCGCGCAGCTCACACACCTTGCAATTATCTTTTCCTCCTTACAGTCTCTCCCAGCCACGTGGCCCTTATCTCACCCTTGGTTCTCTCTGTCGCAACATAGACCAAAGTACTCATATATATCGACCGTCTCATCTTGGATAGACAGACAACGCCACACAGAGCCGCACAGTACCAAAAACAGAGGCAGCCCTTTGGGCTGCTCTCTTCTCCCATCTTCTTCCTCCATTTTTCATTTTCTATTTTTGTTAGTCTCCATTTTTCCTCTTTTCTTTCTATTTTATTTTGAGATTTGAAGAACTACTCACACAAAACTTCAAGGATCTATCAAATGGCTCAACCTCTACAAGATTCAAGATTTAGGTAATTGTGGGAGTTATAATTCAAGGCTAGTCATGCTAGCTTCATAGCTATTTGTGACTATCCTTGTTTTCTCCTACACTTCTCTACTCTTTTCCCTTTGAATTTTGTATCTTTGATGTTCATAATTATGGGTTGTGAGTTATTTCTTTGTTGGAGGTTTAGGGTTGTGTCCCTAACCCAAATTTTGTGTAAAAGATGTTTAATTTAATGTAATGATGTAATTTTCATATGATGGATGCTTATATCTATTTTTGTTGGGTTAAAATGCATGTCTAGGAGACTAGTCAACTCTAGGGTGTGTATTCTGAGTATGTCTAGGACGGAGTTAGAGGCTTGACCCCCTCTAATTCATAAGCTAGAAACCTTCAATTTCGTATTCGAGGGGTTATAAGCATGGTGATTTACACCCGTTGCGTGATTGCGCGGGCGGGTCGCTTAGTAGTCTAATTCCTCGATCTCTACGCCTCTTGATGTGAATTAGTGACCCTTGAACCGGCTCTAATTCATGTCAAGTGAGTTCCTACGACCCTTGAACCAGAGTAGGAATACCATGAAAGGGAATTTCGGTCCTTGAGCCTTGAACCGCCTTGGATACGACTACCGCCAAAATAGGAAATATGCATCTACATTAGATTAGCTTCCGACACATGAGATTTGGTGAAGGAACCTCCCTAGCGCCCAACATTCTCATTTTTATTGTTTACATTTCATTTTTATTTTTATTGCTTTACATTCATTATCTTTTTGTTAAGTTGAAATCAACTCTCAAAATATTGAACTCTTCCACTCATTTGTGCATATACACCACTAGGCTCTTAGTTTTGATTAGGCTTTGGTGAAAATCAAAGCCGAGCATTACTAGGGCTTGGTGCCTTAGATTAACATTTTTATTTATTTTCTTTGTTTGCTAAGTGTCTTTATTTCCGATTACCCAAGGATTGTGGGTTAACCACTAATCCCAGTGGTACGATAAACTTTGGGCACAATATTTCCCTATCTTGACAATGATACGTACGCTTGTGTAATTGTGTATCAAGTCAATGGCGCCGTTGCCGTTGCGTAATTTGTAGGCTATGCCTCTTTCTTTTTATTAATAGTTGTAGATAAAGAAACTACATAATAGGAATATTGGCAATAGTACAACTGGGGTGAACTAGAAATCCATTGTGTAATACATATCTTGTTACTCTTAAGTCAATGTAGAAGCCAAGTATATTTTTTGTAGACATCTGGAATATCGGTAAATGTTTTTTATTTCAGTTAGTTTATTATTAATTTTATTGATTTTGGTCTCTAATTGTTCTTTTTGAATCCAGAAATAAATGTTAGCTTGCCCTAGATTGCGTCAAGACTGTTACTATGAGTCTATTGTTTTCTAATTCCATCTTCATGCTGTGTTTCAGGTACTTCTAGAAAATTAAGGACAAAATGGCATCTCAGAATACATCAACTGTTGATCCTAAAGTGAGCAGCTTTCATCTTATCTATTTAATATGTATATTGGCTTCTTAAACTTGTTATCAAGGTTTTTCTATCTATCAATTTTTAATTATCAGAAAAAAGTTAGCAGAAGGATTCTTTCAAATTTTTGTTTCATAACAGCAGCATTCACATATTTCTACTATTGTGGTCCGAGGACCATTTCAAAACCTTTGCAGATGGGCAGATCTGGTACCTCTCCCTTGACAATAATGCAAGTAAAAATGATTGAAACTTTGAATATCAATCATTTCAAAGATTAGTTTCCAGGTTCATTGCTAAATCAAGTAGCTATTATTGAATAGGGTACAAGATTCAAATGAAACAGATGTATTGATTTGGTTGGTTTAGCATGAAGCTCAAGTTGGTTGGAGGTGACTCTACTGGCATTGTGACAGCTTACTATGTAAGTCCCATATTTTAACTTCATTCATTTATGTAAGTAAATCATACTCCTATTTGGAAGTGTGTACAATTATGCACTTGCAGATGTGCTACAATTATGTACAATTTGTATGGATGAGTTTTGAACACATTTCTTGACCGAGGTGAAACTTTTTAGTTGATCTGAATGTTAATATCTTTTCTCTGGTAGAAAGAGTGATCCCAAGAATTGAGCTGGTGCGGTTAGCATCATGGTGTTTGCAGTATGAACCTCATGAGAGGCCAAATGCCAAGTCTCTTGTGACTGCCCTTGTTCTTCTTCAAAAGGAAACTTCGTTGAAGCGAAAAGATATTATATCAGCTTTTGTTTCATGTATAGGTAGCTAGGAATGATTTCTTGTTTGGTACATTATCTATCTTGAATGTATGGATGTTTGAAAAATGGTGATTGAATGATATGGATTAGAGTACTGTTTATGTGTTAATTACTATCTAATATTCAGTCATACAACATAGTACAAAACCATGTGTTGTATGATGATAAAAGAGTTCAAAATTGAAGCTTCTCCTACAACAGTCACTGGTTAGTACCCAATTGATTACAATATTCACACAACGGATAACCAAATATAGTTGTTGTGTGAACTAACAACCAACAACAAAAGAAAACAAAATTCTGTTGTGTGAGATTCATAACACACAACAGAAATAAAATGATCACTGTTGTCTGAGTAATCAACAGACAAGGGAGATAATTTTACTTCAATTGTGTGTTACTTACCTTAGACAACAAATATTAAGTTATATCTATTGTCTGTTAGGAGTCTCAGACAACAAATAATGAGTTATATCCGTTGTGTGTTATGAATCTCAGACAACAAAGAATGAGTTATATCCGTTGTGTGTTATGAATCTCAGACAACAAAGAATAAGTCATACCTGTTGTGTGTTATGAATATCAGGCAACGGCAAAATTTCATCTTCTGTTGTCTGAATGTGCTGAGGCATCGCCGCGCATACCATGCCAGGCACATGCTGCGCAGAACTCACACAACGGAAATAGATATTTCTGTTGAGCAAACTATTATCACACAACGGTGAAATCACCGTTGTCTGATTTTTCAATCACACAACACTCACTTCGACCACGGTGAGCTTGGTCATCACACAACACAAATCCACCGTCGTCTGATGACCTTTTTGTAGTAGTGTATTATGAATTATTAAATGACATATATAACCTACTATAAAATGACTATTAAGGACAATAATTATATCAAAAAAATATTATATTTATTTTAGGGTTAATGATAAAAAAAAATGTCATTTTAAAGTGTCTTATTATAATTCAGAACACACAAATGTCCTTATGATAATTAAAGTCACATGTTTACAACCTGACACTGAATATACGAATAATTACAAAACCTACCACTGGCAGTCATGTTATAAAACCTCTCTCTCTCTCTCTCTCTCTCTCTCTCACTTTCCAACTCCGATCTATCTCCTCCGGCTCCATCTTCCCCACGCTCCTCCCATCCAGTGCTCTCCGCCTTTCCACCGACACCCTCACCGTCTCCAGAGTCGACGTTGTGTTGCTCGGCCTTTTCTACTCTCGCCGCATCGCCATCCCCGGCCTCAAAGGCATCGTCATCCTCAACTCTCTTGTTCCCTACGGTTCTCATCATCGTCAGGCCAATCCTCCCGTTGCAAGCATCGGCGCCGATAAGGTCGTGCCCTTGAAAACTGTGTCCAACTGCACATATTTCTCTTTGGCTGCATCGATGCCCTCATCAACAATGTCAGCGTTAGTGGTTCGTTACCTTTCATATCTATCTAATTTTTTGCTTTTTTTTTTTTTCTTAATCTGAAATCTCTGAGAATTTTGAATTAATTGAGGTTTAATTGTGTACACCAGGTCGATTAGTTTGAATCACTCTTGTTTATAGATGAATGTATAGTTATCGGTTTTGGTGGGAAAGATCATTGTATTTTGGAAAGTTTGAATCACTCTTTGGAAATTGATCTTGTTGTTGGATTTGGTTGCTCTGATGAAATTTAGCTTTACTCTTTAGTTACAGTTTCTAGAAAACTAATTGGCATCATTAATATTCATAATTTAGCTGCAGTTGCATGTTAGTTTTGATTCTGAGTGTTCTGCGGGTATGATTTTGGTTATCTTTTTGCATAAAGTGTATTGCTAACACGAGGTTTGATTAGTCTAAAATCTCTGTTGGTTATAGGTGTATAGTTGTTCTCCATTTTATTTTTTATTCTTTAGAAAGATCTTTATATTTTGAAGAGCTTGCTGATTCTTCTACCGTTGTTCCTTTTCAATTGTGACAAATGGTAGATAACTATTTAAACTTGAATGCATGGCATCCAACTCATGTAACATTATTTGGTGTAATATATATTTGTCATAGGGATGATTTTGCAACTCATATGGCAGAAGCCAGTTACTTCAAGCCACTAGTGCAGTACCTTAAAGAAGGTAAATCACAACATTCTAACTCTCACTTTTGCATTTCTTTTGTTTTATGAATGTGTTTTTCATGATTATATATGAGCTTTCTAATATTATTTAATAGCAAACTTGTGTAACCATAGCTAATTATCAATACAGCTTACAAGGCTTCCACACAAATTAATGGCAGGGACCAATGTAATCTAAAACCATAACATTGAGATTTGATTTAATTTGTAACTTAATCATAGGTAAAGGATAACTTCTGTTGTTTTTAAGCATAACTTCAATCAATGATGTTCCCTGTCATTTTACCTTTTAACTTGCATTTGGCCTTTGATTTATATTTTTAGAATTTAGAAATATGTACAGGTAAACCTGAACTAACAGATTCAATACATTACAATTTCATTTGGCTATCATACAACTAAGCCATTTAGCAGATAACTAAGGGTCTTGGCAGATATAGATCAGTTGTCATTGGTCAATTATACATTTGATTATTTGAGAATTTATATCAGTTGCTTTTGAATTCCAGAACAATTGCTAAATGAAGTGTGACTTGGTAAGAATTGCTCGCTTTGTTTTGGGTGACATAAAGCCTACAATGACATAGTTGGTTTTGTAGATGTCATATGACTTGTAAATTTGTAGTTGGTTTTGGTTTGATTAAGTCACATTTTGAAGTCATGGCCACTGGCCAGTGACATAGGCATTTGAGGTCACCTTTTAGGTGACAGTTAATGTTTAGTTTCTATGCTTTGAGCAAAGTAGATGTGATGGTGTTGAGGTCCAATATATGCTGAACAGGTTTCATATAATGTCACTGGCCAAGTTATTGTTAACCTCAAGTCACTAGCTATGTCACTGGCCAGGTCATTGTTAACCTTAAATCACTGGCCATGTCACTGTCTAGTGAAGTCACTGACCAGGTCACTGTTAATCTCAAGTCAATAGCCATGTCACAGTCATGAATATGTCACTGTCAAAGTCACTGATGATGATCTTATTTCACAACTTTGTACAGGATTTACAAACAGAAGACGTGCCAGGATAAAAGAAAACATAAGGAATAAAGTGAGAAGAAGAAGAAGAAGAAGTTCCAGCAATGATAAAAGAAAAAATTAGGAAGAAAGGGATGAAGAACATTACTAAATTAATTAGTTTTTTATATCTTTTTATGGCATCACTGTTATATTTAGTTTTTCTTAATGAAAAATTCCTTTATAGATCTTTTGTAACAATTCAAGTTTTAGGCATCTTATAAATTGGCCAAGTCATTATCATTAGCCAGGTCACTGGCCATTTCCAATGTTAATCACTAGTAAGTAGAAAAGTCACTATTAACCTCAAGTAACTAGTCAAGTCACTGACCAGGTAACTGTTAACTTCAAGTGATTACTGCAAAGTCTTTGGCCATGTTACAGTCATGAACATGTCACTGACCATGTAATTGTCAAAGTCAGTAAGTAACTGATAATCTTCATTGCTAACCTCAAGTCACTGGCCAGGTAACTGTTAACCTCATGTCACTGATCATGTAACTATTAACCTCAAGTAACTAGCAAAGTCACTGACCAGGTAACTGTTAACCTCAAGTGATTACTGCAAGTAAAGTCTTTGGCCATGCTACAACCATGAACATGTCACTGACCATGTAATTGTCAAAGTCAGTAAGTAACTGATAATCTTCATTACTAACCTCAAGTCACTGGCCAGGTAACTGTTAATCTCATGTCACTGATCATGTAACTATTAACCTCAAGTAACTAGCCAAGTCACTAACCAGGTAACTGTTAACCTCAAGTGATTACTACAAAGTCTTTGGCCATGTTACAGTCATGAACATGTCACTGACCATGTAATTGTCACTGGCCTGTGAAGTCATTGCTCAGGCCAAATTCCTAGTTAGTGAGGTCATTGGCCAAGTCACTGTTAACTTTAAGCAAGTCACCAACAAAGTCACTGGTTATGTCACTGGCCCCTCCTAGTTAATGAGGTCACTGGCCAAGTCATTGTTAACCTCAAGTCACTGGTCATGTCACAGTCATGAGCATGTCGCTGTCAATCCTTGGTCAAGTCACTGTTAACCTCAAGTCACTGGCCATGTCACAATCATGAACATGTTACTGTCAATCCCAGGCCAAGTCACTGTTAACCTCAAGTTACTGTCAATCAGGGCCAAGTCACTGGCTAGGTCAAGTCTCTAGTTAATGAGGTCATTGGCCGAGTCACTATTAACCTCAAGTCCATTGTTAATGAGGTCACTGGCCAGTGATGTTATTGGTCGGGCCAATTCCCCATTTAATAAGGTGATGCCTTATTAAATGGCCAGTGACTTTGCCTTGAAGTAACACGGTCAATGACATGTTACTTCAAGGCAAAGTCACATTTCATTATGCCTTGTGTGTGATGCTGTTTAGGTTGTATGCCTTACTAAAATGGAAGTACTGCTAGTTCAAATGCATACTTTATAGGATGCATGTAACTGACCATGTAACTTACATTGTATGTAACTAACCATGTAACTGATCATGTAACTGACCATGTCACTTACAATGTATGTAACTAACCATGTAACTGATCATGTAACTGACCATGTCACTTACAATGTATGTAACTAACCATGTAACTTACAATGTATGTAACTGACCATGTAATTGATTATGTCACTGACATTGTCATTGACATGGCCTGTGACTTCACTGGGCCAACTCATTGGCAACGTGTGTTAACCTCATGTCACAGATTATGTAACTGATCATGTAACTGACCATGTCACTTACAATGTATGTAACTGACCATGTAACTGATCATGTAACTTATAATGTATGTAACTGACCATGTAACTGATCATGTCACTAACATTGTCATTGACATGGCCTATGACAACCTCAATGGCCAGGTCGCTAGACAAGTTATTAGCCAGAGAAGTCACTGGACAAGGCCAACTCCTTGGCAACGTGTGTTAACCTCATGTCACAGATTATGTAACTGACCATGTCACTTACAATGTATGTAACTGACCATGTAATTTACAATGTATGTAACTCACCATGTAACTGATCATGTCACTGACATTTTCATTGACATGGCCTATGACATCACTGGCCAGATCAGTAGCTAGCCAAGTTACTGGTCATGTAACTTGCAAACTCAATGTTAACCTTCTTATTTTAAAAATGGAACAAGAACATGTCAAGTCACTGGCTAATCATTGTTATATTCATGTCATTGACCATGTTACATTGCAAGTCCTTGACCATGTCACTGTTATACAAGGCATTGACATATTTTGGAATTTTCAAGTCATAGTTATATCTAGGTCACTGGCCAGGTAATTGTTAACTTCAAGTCACTGGTCATGCTACATTGTCATTGGCCAGGTCACTAGTCATGTCATTGACCAAGTCACTGTCAATAACATGTCACTTGTCGAGTCATTATTATATCCATGTTACTGACTTTGTTGATGACATGTCAATCTCCGGCCAAGTCACTGGCTAGTGAAGTCAGTGGTCAGGTCAAGTCCCTAGTTAGTGAGGTCACTAACCAAGTAACTATTAATCTCAAGTCACTAACTATGTCATTGGCCATGTCACAGTCATGAACATGTCACTGACCATATCACTGTCAATCCCTGACTAAGTCACTGTTAACCTCAAGTTACTGACCATGTCACTGTCAATTCCTGACCAAGTTACTGTCCATGTCATAGGCTATGTAACTGGCCAAGCGACTGTTAACCTCAAGTTACCGACAAAATCACTGACCATGTGGTTGTCAATTCCTGGCCAAGTTACTGGCCATGTCACTGGCTATGTAGCTGGTCAAGCTACTGTTAACCTCAAGTCACGGGCAAAGTCACTGACCATGTCGCTGTTAATTCTTGGTCAAGTTACTGGCCATGTCAATGGTTATGTCATTGGTCAAGCTACTGACAAAGTCACTTACCATGTCATTGTTATACACATCACTGACCATGTCACTGTCAATTCCTGACCAAGTTACTACTGTCCATGTCATAGGCTATGTAACTGGCCAAGCGACATGCCAAGTCACTGGCCATGTCACTAGCTAGTGAAGTCATTTGCCAGTCCAGGTACCTAATTAGCAGGTCACTGTTAACCTCAAATCACTGGTCATATCACTGTTAACCTCAAGTCACTGGCCAAGGTCACTGACTAGGTCATTCATAACCCCAAGTTACTGGTCATGTCACTGTTAATCTCAAGTCACGATTAACCTTAAGTCACTGACTGAGTCACTGTTAATCTCAAATCACTGGCCAAGTCACTAACTGAGTCACTGTTAAGATATCAATTAAGATACGTAAGAATCAATTATTTTACAGGAACAAATATGGCTCACATGTCCTCGAACACCTACCAGTTTGAACAAACAAAAGTACTAATGAGATTTAATAACTAGGAAAGAAAACTTAACCAACAAAATGCAGTGAAACTATAGCTGCAAACTTTTTTTAATATCATTGTAATGATAAGAATGAGTACATTGCCATGCCCCAGACCATATGAACACCATAGAAGATGATGGCTAAACTATTTTACCACGAAAGTTATTCAGAGAACATGGAAATTGGAAATACATAAATAAACAACTGAACAATAGATCCTTTGGTCAAAGACCATGCTAGGAACTAATGACTTGAAATATAATTATTCCCATTATGCAACAACCTGATTGAAAAGCCTTATGCGGATCTGCAGAAAGAATAACAAAAGCTAAGTTTAAGTGTTGTTCCAGAAAACATGATAAGTAACTATAAAAGCTGAGACTGATTACATAAACCAGCACACAAGTCATGACATCTATGCAATGAGCGTGCAATACTAAAGACAGGTAAAACATAAAATGTAAAGATTAATCAAAATTGCAAGAGAAATACCACAGGAAGTTTTTTACAGAATACTGAATACAACATTAAACCATGAATCGAGAGTATTGTCACACACAATCTTCCCATCTCGAGAAGCCAAGACTACACCTCCAAAACTGAAAAATGGGAAATAATCATCAGCGAGTTCTATCATTCATGTTCTTTCAATCAGAACAGAAATTGTTTGAGAAGCTATATATTAGCAAGCCAAATCAAATCTTGTCCTAAATGTAAGCTGCTTCAAAAAATAATTGGAAACAAAGAGAAATGCTAGTTGCGACTCATACGGTCCTAGTTCATCGAAAAAAAAAAATCATATAGTCCTAGTTCTCTACGATTGCATCTAGAAGGCTCATAACTTGGTACAAAATTAAGGCAGACCAAGAAACATACTAGGAATAATTTAAATTGTGGATGTGTTGCAGCTTATTCAGGTTCCACATTACATTAGTTCTATCTCCTGTCACGAAATAGCACATTAGCTGATCAAAAACAGTTAAACACCAGCCAACTAACCAAGTATATATATGTTTTCATATAGAGAAACCCTACAGAAGGCCACTACTCATAATACAGATAAATATCCAAGCATCATAATCAACCACTGCATAGGACCATAGAAAAGCAAAACATAATCACAAACGTAGACCATTTAGCTAAAAGCTTCATCTGGACTGAAAGCAACTCAATTAACCAATAAAGTGATAAGCAAAACCAGAGCTTTCTTTTAATTAGTACTTTGCACTAAATATAGCCTTCACTGTGCAATCATTTGATTGTTATCGAGTATACAATATTAGAACCAAAATATGAGCCAAAAGTCTATTATTATGAATCTATGATCAGCACGTGGATCCCTAACTAGTAGCCTAATATGGCTTGAATTTCATGTTGGAAAAGGATGCAAGCCATTGAATTTCAAAGGCACAATTCCGTATATCTGTTTTCTTCCTAGCATATGCTCTTTTTCCCTGATCAAACTAATCAACTAATTACAGCCCACATCCCGTGCCTACTACAAATCCAAGAGATGTGTTTTCCTATAATCCCTCCCAAAAATTAAAATTTCACATGTCAATACCACATGAAAAATTTTCAAGTATTCTAGTTTTGAGTAATTGACATCCAGTTACCTTTATGAAATGTAGTATTCTAACACAGTTCTAATCCTAGTTCAAGAATATAATCTAAATACGAAAAGCCAAACAAACAATAAGCGAAGGTCATGTACCTGTAGGAAATCCACAATGGAGAACACATTCTGTTTAAGTTGATTGAAAGGAGGTATAACCAAAGCAGAACCAGTAAGAATAGCGCTAAGAAATTCTTGAAAGTGATCAACAAAGCTTATTGCTCTCTTGAACAACAAAACCTCATCTCCATTCAGTGGATACAATTCTTGCATCCACAAAAACCGATTCCAAAGACCTTGTTCAGTGCCACAAACACGTTTCGGCTTCCCCGTCGAGCCCGAACTGTACATTACATTACAGAACAGCCTCTCGTCCTCTGTCACACTCTCACGCCTACACTCTCCTCCATCACTCACTATCACAAACTCTCCACCTATGGAAAACCACAGAGAATTTTGATTGTAACTCTGCTCAAGCCAATTGGAGTCCAATTTGTACCCAAACGGAGTCCTGCAGGTGATTATTAGGTTGACATTGGCCAAAGCAATGACGGAGAGTAGCCTCTGTTTTGGCCAAGAAGGGTCCAGAGGCAAAAACACCTCATCGCACCTCAAAACCGAGAGCAGGGAGACTATGTATTCCATCAACGGTGACATATATAAGCCGAAAACTCAATGCAATGCAAAGGCATAGGTAGATCATTACATCATTTGAATCACTCAATCAAGCAAAACAGATGAAACTCTCGCAGACTAAAGCATATCTTCATCAAATCCAATGCACCTATCCCAAATTAACTAATAGATTTGTAACTCATAATCGTTTGATACATAAAATCAGAAAATGTGTATAGTAAAAATCAAAACAGACCTGAAATTTATCGATTTGGAAATCGTAGAGATAGGCAATAGAGCCATCGTCAATCATTTCCTCGCAGATCTGCACTCTCTGCCACCTGAATTCCTCGCAGACGACTCCATTTCAATTTCATCGTCACTTTGTTCGAGCCCATCGAACATCTCGCCAAAGCTTGTCGAAAATTTCGCCGGAGCCAGTCGAACATCTCGCCGGAAATGTCATTGTATTCATCGGCCGCCACGTCTTCATCGTAGGTTTTGGGATTTCTGATCAAAAATAGAGAAAAATTGAGCTATGGGATTTTGAATATAAAGTTATATGTTAAAGTAAAATTGAGATTGGAATTGGTCTACTCATTTCATTTCATAGTCCCTTTATATAGGGATAGAATTACAACGGAAATATCGATTACATTAATGATACTAAATGCTGATTGATCCGTAATTGCGCTGATTGATGGTAATCACTGATTCCTTGATTCCCTCTCCGTCAGTTGCTTTGACGAAGGCACACAATATGTTTTTCCTTTAACACTCCCCCTTGAGCCAAGTCAAAGACGAAATGGTGTATGAGTTGTTGCCTCATTAAAAACCTTGCCAAGTAACAATAAAAACCCTGTGGGACAAAAAAATACAACTTGGTCGAAGGAAAAGAGCACAATGCACCTTTTACATTTGAGGATGACATGTGTGTGTTAGACTCCCCCTGACGTCTACACCTCCCCCTGATCTTTACATTAATCAAGGGAGCTTGGAAAGTCTTCGCATTCCTATGCTTTTCACATGTTTCTCAAATGCGGCCTTAGGCAGTGATTTGGTGAACAAATCTGCCACATTCTCTTCAGACCTTACTTGATTCACTTGAATCTTAAGGAGGGTTTGTTGTTGCTGATTGTAGGAAAACTTTGGCGATATGTGTTTTGTATTATCACCCTTGATATATCCTAACTTCATCTGTTCAATGCAAGCTGCATTATCTTCATAAATGCAAGTAGACTCTTTAGTGGTAGAATTCAAACCACTAGTCCCTCGAATATGTGTGATGATAGCTCTTAACCATACACACTCACGAACCGCCTCATGTAGAGCAATGATCTCTGAGTGGTTCGAGGAGGTAGCCACAAGGGTTTGCTTAGTTGATCTCCAAGATATCGCCATGTTCCCAAAGGTAAATACATAACCAATTTAGGAACGACCTTTATGTAGGTCAGAGAGGTACCCAGCATCAGCAAAACCAACCAAAACGTCATTTGGCGTTTCGGTGTAGTGAGTGGTGCTTTTGCCATCAACATTTCCTTTAGGGATTGTAGTTCCATCTGCGGTCCCACTTGTCTCTCTGTAGGGAAAGAACAGTCCCAAGTCAATGGTTCCTTTTAGGTATCGGAAAATGTTCTTGATACCATTCTAGTGATGCTGCGTTGGCGCTGAGCTAAATCTAGCTAACAAGTTCACTGAGAATGCAATGTCTGGTCGAGTACATTGGGCTAAGTACAATAATGCGCCTATTGCACTTAGATAGGGAATTTCAGCTCCCAACACCTCTTCGTCATCTTCCTTTGGACGAAATGGATCTTTCCTTGCATCCAAACTTCGACCGATCATGGGAGTGCTAGCAGGGTGCGCTTTGTCCATGTTAAATCGCCTGAGTATCTTTTGGACATACGCAGACTGGTGGATTAGTATTCCACAAACTCGGTGTTCTGGTTCAAGGCCTAGATAGAATCGAGTTTTCCTAAGATCCTTCATCTCAAATTCGGATTTCAAGTAGCTCGCAGTTTCTCTTATTTCATCAAGAGTACCTATTATGTTCATATTATCGACATATACTGCTACAATTGCAAATCCGGAACTTGTTTTCTTTATGAATACACAAGGGCATAATTCATCGTTCTTATATCCCTTCCCAATTAAGTAGTCACTTAGACGGGTATACCACATCCTCCCGGATTGTTTCAATCCGTAAAGTGAGCGTTTCAACCTAATTGCAAACTCACTCCATGGTTTAGAGTCACTTGACTTGGGTAATGTAAGGTCATCAGGCACTTTCATATATATCT
>LYNE01005962.1:0-12649 GCA_001662545.1 Rosa x damascena
AAGAAACTCCTTCTTCACATTCTCATTCTTTTGCTTCAATGCCTCTTTCCTTTGCAATTTAGAATAAGGAAGGGAAACTTCTTTCTCTTTAACTATCTTCATAGGAGGGTTGAAAGTGATACCTCTCTTGAATGGTCTTTCGGTTGAAGTAGCACCTTCTTTGTCATGAGTTTCAGCCTTGGTATTAAGTTTATTCTTCAAGGATTCCTCTTGCACTTCTTCTTCTTCCAAAGCTACTCTCAAACCCACAAGTTTGTCAAAGGCATTCGTCTTCTCATTCAAATCTTCTTCTTCATCATCATTAAACCCCAAGATGACTTCTCCATGTGATAACTCTCTTGCCTTGCCCTTTTTCTCTCTTTTCAAAACCGGGTGGCTCCCTTGGAGTCACAACTTCCTCATTTGTAGGCATGTACACATTATTCTTAACTTTCCTCCCACTTCTCAAAGTAGTAATGGACTTGGCTTCATGCCTTGGGTTGTTCTCCACTTGGCTTGGAAACACATCTTGCTTCATTTTGCTTAACTCTTGGGCTAGTTGCCCCAGTTGTATCTCAAGCTTGGTCATGCTTTGGTGAAGGACATTGATCTTCTCATCTTGCTTTGCTTGAATACCCTTGTTCTCCACAAATAAATTCATCAACATGTCTTCAACACTAGGCTTCTTCAATGACTCTTGAGGTGGCACTATAGGTTGTGGTTGAGGAGGAGGTTGATAAGGTGCCCTTTGGAATTGATTGTTGTAGTTGGAGGAGCTTTCACCTTGATAGCCACCGCTAGGCCTTTGAAAGCCTTGGCCTTGATCACGATTGCCCAATCCTTGTTCTCGGATTTGATTGCCTCCTCACCTAAAGTTAGGGTGGTTTCTCCATCCGGGATTGTAGATGTTACTATATGGATCATTTCTTGGCCTTGGTTGGAAACCAACTTGGTTTCATTGCTCCATATCAACTTGAAGTGCACTTCCTCTTGGACAAAGCATTGTCTCATGTTGATCACTCTCACAAATTAAGCAAGCTTGCTCAACCATCTTGCTTGACATAGATTGAAGTTGCTCTCGGTTTCCTTGAGCATTAAGAATCAATTCTAGTTTCTTATTCATGTTGGTCTCAATCCTCTTCAACTCAATTTGCATTTGAGTGTTTGGTGGATCCATCTCATACATACCTCATCTTCTTTGTTGATCTTTCAAAATCACATTGGCTTCCTTCACCGGCCTCCTATCACTTTGATTATCATAGAGTTGGGATAACTTGGCTAGTGAGTCAAGAGCGTTTTCTGCTTTAATCTCATTCTTCTCCATGAAGCTCCCTTGACAAGAATTTTCAATTCTTCTCTTGGTATCTTGGCTTGACCCATTGTCGAATGTGCTCAAAAGAAACCATTTCTTGACACTATGATTAGGGAAATTTTGCTCCATATCTTTGAATCTCTCCCAAGACTCATGGAACAACTCCAATGTGAGCTCTTGAAAAGTCATGAGTGAGTTCCTTAATGCATTGCTCTTTGATGGTGGAAAGTAATTCTTGAGGAATGCGGCTTTCATGTCATCCCATGAGTTGATACTTGCCGCCGGAATCTTGTCCAACCAATCCTTGGCCTTATCCTTCAATGAGAAGGGGAAAATCCTTAGCCTAAGGTTGTCTTCATCAATACCATTGAGTTGGACTATTGAGAAAACTTCATTAAATAGCTTGATGTGCCTAAATGGATCGCCGAAGAAGCCACCATCAAAAGCTGGTAGAAGTTGCAAGGTACTTGGCATAATGGAAAAGGCATGAGCACATGGTGGCAAGACAATGCAACTTGGATGATTTGTGAAAGTAGGAATGGTGTAGTCCTTCAATTGCCTTGGATCATCACCCATCTTTAGTACGTTTAGGACGCTCCTTTCTTAGTTGCCTTATCAACTCCTTTGGTCCTCTCTTAATGCATTGCTCTTTGATGGTGGAAAGTAATTCTTAAGGAATGCGGCTTTCATGTCATCCCATGAGTTGATACTTGCCGCCGAAATCTTGTACAACCAATCCTTGGCCTTATCCTTCAATGAGAAGGGGAAAAGCCTTAGCCTAAGGTTGTCTTCATCAATACCATTGAATTGGACCGTTGAGCAAACTTCATTGAATAGCTTGATGTGCCTAAATGGATCGCCAGAGATGCCATCATCAAAAGCAGGTAGAAGTTGCAAGGTACTTGGCATAATGGAAAAGTCATGAGCACATGGTGGCAAGACAATGCAACTTGGATGATTTGTGAAAGTAGGAATGGTTTAGTCCTTCAATGGCCTTGGTTCATCACCCACCTTTAGTTTAGGACGCTCTTCTCTTAGTTGCCTTATCAACTTCTTTGCTTTTTGATCAACGTATTGAAGTAGAGTGAGTGGACCGATGGGACGAGGTTCTTCTTCACCACTATCCTCTTGAATGATATGGTCTTGATCATCGTCACTTGGTGTGCTTGGAGGAGATGGATGCTCTTCACTTCATTGAGCAATAAGATTCATACACACCTAAAGAATACACAAAGTGAAGGATATAAATAACTAGAAATAAAATAAAATGCAAGGTATATACAAAATTAAAAATTTGCAACTATATTTTTTTTAAATTTAATTATTTCTTTCACTAAGTAAAGAGAAGAGGAATCCGATCATTGGGTGTTGCCTATCGCGCAACGTTTCGGTAACTCATTTCAATGAGACCAAGTAAGAAGGTAAAAGATTTTGGTGGAGCAATGCTCGCTTGTCAACATTTCGGCTACCTTTCTCTTATTCAATCATTGGCCTAGACATCACATTAATTAGATGGACCTAGTGGTGTTGGGTGAGTAAGTTCGACGTTACAAGAATAAAATTCCTAATCTAATTTACTTTAAATTTTTACAAATTTCAACCAACTTCTAATGTAGACGACATAAATCTAAGTACCACATATTTAATTTTGCAACTAAAAGGTGAAATTGCAATAAGTAATAAGTAAATAGCAACTAGCAAATAGGCAAGATTAATTTTTTTTTTTAATATTTTCAACATGCTCACACTTTATCTTTTTCTTACCACAATTTACTAATTTACATATCAAAGTACTTACTACAATTTCAGAAATAAGGTGACTACCACAAAAACTAACAAAACAAAGAAAATGTAAGAACACAAGTTGAAACACAAAAAGGTAAAATTTCTAGCTACCCGAAGGCAAACTGAGCTAGGAATCGTATTTTACACCAATCCCCGGCAACGACGCCAAAAACTTGTTAGCCAAAAAGCCACCCTCAAGTATAAGGGGGCCAAGTTATAGTATAGGGATTATGAGTAGGGGATATCGTGCCCAAGGGATTGGAAAATCCCACTCTTGCTAAGGAAAACCTAGAGGATGCTAGATGGATATGCAAATGTACAAGTTATAAACAAGAGCTCACAAGTGAACCAAAGTTCATGGTGAATATATGCAAGATGGTGTAATGGTTTGATTTTTGGCTTTGAAAATGGTTTCGAATCAAATTAGCACAAAATGAAACTTGTGTTAAACATCAATTAGACTCAAATATCAATTCATTACAAGTTTGGCTAGGGCTTTCAACCCTAGCGCCAACAAACTAACTAATCACTCATAATCAAATACATAAGCTTCAACATGTTTATGAACATCAAACTAAAAAGTAGGGATAGAGAAGGGATTAGTGATAATCAAGTTGAGGACGGTGTAGATGAACTCATGAAGGCATTGACATGGTGAAAATGGTGATGGTGATGATGATTCCTCAAGTGATGCTAGACTCATCTCCTTCTTCTTCAAAGGTTGATTATGGAATATGAGACGTAGAGATGATCAAGTGGTGAAATGGTGGAGTGGTGAAGCTTTTTGTCTATGAAATGGAATCATGGGTAGATGGAAAAGATGATGAAGGTTGTGGTGGTGGTAATTGAGGTTATGAATTGATGGTAGTGGTAATGGAGGTTATGAATTGATGGTAGTGGTGATGGAGGTTTTGTGGAGGAGATGATAGTGGATTGTGTAGAGAATATAGAGAGAAAAAGATGTTATGGAGTGGTATGGGTGGTTTTGGGTCACCAAACTCAATTTGGCAACCAAAGGAGAGAAGGTGCATAGGGATGCCTATTATCCAAAGGATAATATGATGGACTAATCTTGCCATAATCTTGTAAGATTCTTCTAGGGCTCTCTTTGATAATTTCAGCATCATAGACCTTCCAAAAATGCACAAGAAATCCGTCCAAAGAAGGTTTTAGGCCAAACTGCCATGTTTTCTGCTCCTGAAGCTTCCTTAAATTGAATGTCCATAGAGACTTCGGAATTGCCTTTGACTTCTTCATACCAAATGTTCCTTGATAAGTATAGATCATCCTGGTAAAATTTCAGAGCTTATTTCATTGTGGTTTGCCTGGAAATTCTGCCGGAATCAGTACAGGTCCGGTTTTGCTAGTTTTTCGTCTTTTAGTCATAAACTTTGACAGATCTTTTGAAGGCCTTTCACTCCGAAATAGCTCTTGAACTCTGCATAAGAAATGGTCCTTATGATGTTTAGACTGGATCTGAAAAGTTTCAACTTATTTAGAGTTCGTTTGATCAGGTTGTCGCCCCTCCTTTCTTGTCTAGCTCACTTTCTCCTAACCGGAGTAGAAAAATGTGCTAAGGTTGACTTTTTAGTGCATTTCCATGCTTCTCCATCATTTTCTAGCATGATAATGAAAATAAATACATATAAATAAGCACAAAGGTTAAGCAAAAGTACAAGATTAGGGCAATAATGGAATCAAATTAGTCAACATTAAATTGGACTTTAGAACAAGTAATTTCTATGTTTTAGGGCACAAATATGTATATGAATTATGATCCAACACATGGCATTCATCAGAGCCGCTCACTCATCTTTCGGCAAAGAAAGCAACAAGGTCGCCTTTGCCATTCACGCTTCCTTCACCGCCTCCAAGTACGAGTTACTCACCTCTTCCTCAACTGGTACGTTACTCACCCTTTTGAATTCTACTAAACCTTGCTCTGTCCTTAAAAATTAAAAAACTCTTATTTCAATTTTTGGTTTTGATTATTTGGGGTTTAATTTGTAGAGGAAGTGGGTATTGAGAAATGGAACGAGCTGGAAAACTAGTACGCGTTTGTGCATTTGAACTAGAAGAAGGTTTTGGTGAAGTGTCTTGTGATTGATGGAACATTAAGCATAGATGCTCTAGCTGAGGGGGCTTCTCAGAACGTTCACTATGAATTCAAGTAGGTTTTTTCATGCTCTGATTCTGTGTTTTTTTTAGAATTGGATAGTCTATGAGGTTCTTAATTGGTCAGGTTTTTGCTTTTAACAATTTTGCAGGGTTAGTGATTATGTGCAAGAAAATGAGGGTAGTAATTACTCATCACAGTTTAAGAACTTGGATATATATCAATCTCTGTTAGTGAGAGTAATATGGAAGTTGGTGGCTTGGGTGAAGACCCTGATCATGATGAACCTTCGTTTTCACTCTCATAGTCTATGGGTATTTTGGGAATTTTCTTGTGAGAAGGATCCCACAAAACTGCATAGCTGGCCACGTCAGCACCTTAACAGAGAAAATTGACAGAATAGTGACGAAATTGATCGATTTGATGAAATTGGAGAGTGCGAGGACTTTTTTTGATTAAATTAGAAGTGCAGGGACTGAACTGATGAACCCTTGAAATTACAAGGTAGTAAATAGAATTTAATCCTTTATTTTAAATCAAATGTCCACTCACAGATTATGGCTATGGCGGCCGTCCAACTATTTCCTCATCGAACTCGGCCTACATGTCGTCCTGATAAAATGATATTATAAATAACTGTTTCTCGATGATCGAAAATAAATTGACGATAATAAAATTGATACCCTAAAACCGATAATTCATTGGAAGCTCAAAATCATGTCAGAAAGAGCTTAAACTTCATATGTTACGTTGACTCAATAGTTATAACAACCTATCGAAAGCTAGGACTGATCCAATGGTCAGATGTTCCCAAATCAAAACCCGAACATCCCAAAACTTTGGAAATTCCTATCATTTTCAAAACATGCACTGATTGATACAAAATTCCATATCTACACACTCGTAACGATGTGCTCAACCCAACAAACAAAAATAGGACGCCAGGAATGGCTGGACGTACCGCCACCGGACGCTGCACGTGCGCCCCACACACCGTCGGTTCCAACCCCGAATTGGGTCACCAAAATTCATCAATATGATCCTCTCAACAATCCCAACAACTTTCTCAACTACAACTTTTATCAATTTCAAGTCTATAGCTCGGAAATTACCTTGAAACCCTAGATTTCTTCTCGCTGTCCTGCAACTAAAGTTGTAATGTTGGAATTGGATTGGATTTACAAATGTCCTTTTTACTATTGTTGATGGAGTGGGGCGTTGCATAAAATGCTAGACTCTATATATTCTTTGCATCTCGATAGAGTTGTTAATTCTGACACGACTCAAAATCCGAACGAAATAGAGCGGGTTGAACCCGGAGAATTAAAAAGTAGGTCATTTGCATGTCAACTGCCAATGCCCATTTATTAAACGGATCATTTGCATGTTAACCCGCTAACACGACATCAACCCGTATAACCCATTTATTAAAAGGATCGAGTCCGATTGTATGAAATTTATATACAAGATCCATTAAGAATTAGTATTATTTTAAATATTTAGGGGTTTAAAACTGTATATATAATAGCTCTTTCTGACGATTCTTTTAATCGAGTTAGTCATTACCGTACTACTTTCACTATAATAATATTTTCAATCTCTTAATTATCTCTTTTTAGTCAATATGAAAAAATTTACTTACTTTTTTGGTAATCTATTGGCTTTCAACCTAGTATGGGAGGTAGTCTATTTGGTAATAGTTTTGATTAAGTTATTTTCTCAATCTCTAGTTTTCTTTTATTCAATAAAAAAGGATTTCAAATTTTTTTTTTCGGTAATAGATTTGATAGTAGTTTAGGTTGGTTGGTTTTTTTTTTTTTTTTTTTTTTTTTTTTTTTTTTTTTTTTTTTTTTTTTTTTTTTTCATCTCAATAAAATGAGAAATTTTATTAACACAATGCAAAATACTATATACACATCTCATACTTAATACACCTTCTATTAACTTTTTTATTTTTACATTTTACTAGATACACAATCCCAGATTTCCTAAACGATCTTCATTCACAAAACACAACACCTATTCACTAAATCCAGATCCTTTTTTTATATATACCATCTTAACTTGAAAAAAAATATATTGCATTCTCGATAAGAACAAGTTCTTCCTTATTATTACTGGAAGTCCGGAAGAGATAGAGTTATTTGGCTGAATCAGTTTGTCGATTTAGAAGGATCCAATTGAAGTTAAACATGGAAAACACGAGGAGTCACCTCAACAAGTTGTGTTACGCTGGGTTCAATGGCAGGAGGAATTTAGAAGGGCTCAGGAATCAAAAAAGCAAGAGTTACGGGGAAGGTGGGTGCATTTGAGAGGGTGGGGGCTGAAATGTTTGGAGTTAGGGGGTTTGGAGGCTGAAATGTTTTTGATGGTGCATGTGATGTGGTTAAGGGAAGAGTGGGTCTGGGGGCAATCATTTTGAATTGGGTTGGAACATTGAAAGGGGCACTAGCTATTCCCATTGATGGGCTAATTAGTCCTAGCCTACTTCCACTTAAGCTTTAGCATTATGGAAGGAACTTTGTTATTGTAAGCAAATGAGAATTGAAAGCTTAGAGTTAGAGAAGTAGAGAAGTCGTACCTCAATATTTGAGGGTTGAGAAACACCAATATCAGAATCCATTAGGCTATTGATAATTTTCTTTAATTAGAACTATGGATGTTCATCGATTAGTATTGTTAACTGTTTCTAACTAGGATTTTAAGTTTGTTCATTTACATTATTCACGTAAATGAGAAGAAAACTCTAAAGCGGGATAGTATATATATATTCCACAACTATGTTTCTTCATTTTTGATTTACATGTCTCTTTTGGTAATTTAACATGCCCGTAAAATCTGATGTTGGATAATGAAAAATGGAATACACTTGTTGTGTGTGAATAAAATTTCTCCAATAAAATATATATCTAATATAATTTAGTTAAATATTGACACTATGCTAAATTTTCCTTTCACTTAGGTAAAAAAAAAACAAAAACAAAAAACCCAACCGTTTTGAATCATGAATCCGCCCGTCCCCTCAACCTCGAACAATTGATCACGCTTGAAGTGCTAAACACTCAGACGATAGGCCGCAACCCAAAAAATCCTTTGAATTTTTTTACATTATAATAATAAAATTTGACTAGTAATAAAAAATTCATAATCTAATTAATATTTAGAGAGTCAAGAGACCATGTCTTCCAACGATTTCTTAAGTTTATAATTGTCTTACACAAACATTTACACAGGTGGTGAAGACTTCATGGGAGAACTTGCAACAGAAAACACCTAAAAACAAAAATGAACTGGGATAAGACTGCAAACATTCACTAGAGGCTTCAAGGCTGTTCCTAGGCAATGTGATGCCTAGCTACTAGACAATGTTAAATTCTTGTTGTCGAATGTTCCAAGATTTCCGAACTCTGTCAGACTGAAAAATCTTGTTGTCAGCTTCGATCAAATCCCGTATGTTTTTTCACGTACCCTGTGTAATTAATGCTTTGTAATTGTCTGCATTTAGAGGAGAAAGGGGGAGATCGATCTGCATAAATTCATTTTTGAACTTTGAATTTGCAGCATAATATAGAGTTATACGTATAGGTTGATTGAAATTTATATATACGTTAGTATAGACTTCCCCAACTTCTATCTGCATGATTTGACAACAATTCAACTACGTACTGTCTAGACCTAAGATATTGACATGAAGAATTGATAGTATATGAAATCGAAGTCAAGTCATGGAGGTTACTTATTTATTCTAATGCAGGAAAAAGAATATCGATTCATCCCTAAATCATTGAAGAGAAGGAATACATCGAAGGGCTCTTTGATCTCTCACATTCTTGTTTGGAATTTTCCTTTTTTAACACAAGTATTTAGTCTGGGAGGAGGCAGTCCACTAGCCTAGGAATATTATGAATCACTCATGGTCTGTAGGAACTCAACTAACATCTAGATCCAGCTAGCAACTAATATTTAGATCTAGCTAACGCTAATTACCACGTGAGAGCAGTCATATCCCACTAGTTCAATAGTTTTTACCTTAAAAACCCACAGACATTAGGCAATTGGGTCTTGTGATGACCTAAACTCTCTGAAAAATGACACATTCACCAGCGTTACATAGGTCCCACATGACTACTTAACAAAAGCTACCAATGAGGGACATGTAAATGTTGAGACTTGAACTTAAGTGGGGTTTTCACTCAAACAAGGGTCTTGTCATTCTTGGCAACCCTCACTGGCTCTTGTTTGGAATTAATATATATATATATATATATATATATATATATACCGAGAATTATTCAGCACACCGACGGTGCAAGTGAACCGACAGTTAATATGCAATCTCAACCATTCATTTAATCTAGCCGTTCATGTGACACTAACATCCACACTAACGCCGTTAAGAATTGAAACCCAAAAAAAATATTACTCCCTAATCAGTTTTGCTATGCTGTACATTGAACTGCATGTCTTGTATCGATTAATTCGCTATATATATAGACAGTAAACAAAGAATAAATATATGAAACTTCTGAAAACTGTAGCTTAGTGATACTAGCACATGGTTAATTACATTGCATGTATGCACATATTTCAACATTTGAGATGAGGCAATTAATTTTACCTGTGTGGTCCTAAGAAAATCGCTGGAGTAGGTGATGGTATCGATCTAATTAATGGTTTCCATGCAAGTATTCCTCATGTACAATCATCAATTGCTCAGCCACCTGATTCAGAGAATTGCAAAACTTTCATATGCGTACTAACCAGCAGCAATATATCGATCATTAAGTCCATGTTCATAATACTATTTAGCTTATAGATATTCAAAAAAATCAGCAGTAAATTAATCATCCATCAATAAAAATTAAAAATCACCTCCTCAATGCTCCCATCTTCAATGTCTGTGTTGAAGGAGAGAATCATACGTTCATGGAGCAAATTTTCTAGATCTTCCACGTAACGTGGTGCTGCCGATTGAGTTGCATAGTTAGTTAGCAAACTTACGTGAAACAATGCGATAAAATCTGAAAACTTGAGGGAACGAACCAAGTTTATGTAACTATAAATCCTCTAAACCACCAGAACTACAAGTCCTGACGTCATTGTTATCATCTTGTACAAATCAAAGATCGCTAAAATATGTAGATACAACTTAATGAATGAATGATTGAAAAAACTAATCATGATCACCTGCTTTGGATTGAGAGAACCAAGAGAGAATATCGGCAGAGAGCTGCTGAGCTTTGTGGGTGGAGTCTCGGCCACCCCACTGGTTCTGGACAGCCATTTGGAGGCCATTCCACCGCGAAAGAACCGACGAGATGGCTTTTCGGAAATCAAGAGATATGGGGTCAACAACAGCCACCTTTTGATCTGCTGTGGAAGGTGTATTGTTGATGGTGCTACTACTCACACGTCCTCCGCTGATGGATTCCATGGAAGTAGCTAGAGACCCCTCGATTGATCGAGCTCTAAGTACACCCAACGCAACTCTCCTCTCTTTCTCACTCGACTTTGTCCCTCTGTTTGGATGGGTCGATTTGGTGGCTTTTTGGAAATGGAGCACAGATGAAGATGTGGCTTTCGAGTCTTTAATTGATTGACTGCGTCAGCATGAGAAAGCGCGGAATATTTGGAATGGACAGAGAGAGACACGGAATTCAGTTTTTTTTTTTTCTTTTTCTTTTTCCTTTTTTGGAACCAATCATTTTATTGCCGGAGATTAACTCTTGAAAGAAGTATACAAGAGATTTAAGTACTGGTGAGGGGATTATTGCGGGTCATCTACACCACAAACAAGAAGTCCGCAATCCTATAAAATGTTGAGGTTGCTACCCAATCATTCATGCAACAAAATACCTATCTGTCTATCTATATTATTAAGAGAAGAGGTGTTGTTAGCCAAAACTGATTTTTTTTTATCTTTATAACCCTCAAATATTAAAATATCATAGATTACATTTTAACATCAGGGACAAAAACATAAAAAGTAAAATAAAATAATAAAAACATAAAATAAAATAAAAACAATTTCAAACTCTCCACTCTCACAATTGCTATTTTAACTTCCCATTACTCTGGGTGTGTGTAGACATTTTCTAGTATCCATTAATGGAAGAAATAAACAACTGTCCTCATCACTTGTCCTTAAAAAACTAAAAGATGAAATCATTCGTCATTAATAACTAACACGCTATCAACCATCAAACATCCTTATCCGTAGCAATGAGATAGATAACCGCCGCTGGTAAGTGCCTAAAACTAAGGGCGCAACGAAGACTTTGTGTCTACTGGGGTCTAGAAAATAAGGTTTGGTCTTCTTTTCAAACAATCTTTTCGCAAGTACTGTTGAAAATCTATAATTAACTAATACCGTCGGTGCATAGAATAATTTCCATTAACTAATAAATTCCATAGAATTTCATTCGCATGGAATCTAGATGACTGACTATGATGAAAAGATTAAAAAAATAATAATAATAAGTTTTGACCATTTACCCTAATTCTAGGAACTTTTTCCCCCTTTACATCACTCACTTATTTTTTTCCCACTTACCCATAATAACTCTAATAAGTTGTTCCCTAATACCCAATTAATTTTTTTTCTTTTTTTTTTTCTTTTTTTTTCTATACTATTTTGCCCTCACCCCTTTGTCACATAGAGAGAGAGAAAGAAAAATGGAAGAGAGAGAGAGCATAAGAGACTTTGCCGAAATCCCGCCACCAGCTGCCGAAATCTGGTCACCAATCGCTGGCTGCCAGACTTTTCTGAAAACCTTACCGGATGTCCCCAAAGAGGTCATCGAATATCTCATAGATCACCGGAGAGCAGGGGCGGAGCTACATTAGGGCCCAGTAGGTCCCATGCCCCAGTCATATTATATTAAATTAGTTTGCTCGTTACATGGTCTGCTAGTTTGGTGTAGTGGATGATTGATGAGATAGCAACATGAAGGTCATGGGTTCGTGACTAATAACCAAGTTTTTATTTTTTGTTGGTTTGAACATTTTTTGTTTATATATAATATATATTATGTTTTGGACATTAGCACTATTTTTAATTTACTTTTTAATTATTTTTCAAAAACTTTAATATAGTTATTGACAAATTGCGTTTGACAATTTAGAAATGACTAAATTCTGCTTATTACCCTGTACTTTCAAGGGTTCATCAGTTCAGTCCCTACACTTCTAATTTAATCAGAAAAGTCCTTGCACTCTCCAATTTCATCAAATCGATCCAATCTGTCACTATTCAGTCAATTTTCGGGGAAAATTTCCAAACTATCCATCTGCATTCACAACACTGACTTGTCGGCGGGCTGTCTGGAGATGGGTAGTTTGAGAATTTTCCCTGTGAGAAGGCCCCACGTCAGCATTTTAACAGCGAAAATTGACAAAATAGTGACGGATTGGATCGATTTGATGAAATTGGAGAGTGCAAGGACTTTTTTTATTAA
>LYNE01005964.1:1491-19531 GCA_001662545.1 Rosa x damascena
CCCTTCTTCTTCATATAGGAGACCAAAAGCCGAATTATGGGGGTTCGTGCTCACTCCAAGCTTGGAGCTTGTTGAGATCTCCAGACTTAGAGTTTGTAGACAATTTATGATCGACCACATACATCATTCTTTCGATCTAATCCAATACCTCTTGGAATCGATTTTTTTGGGAGCGATTACGCTCAGAAATTCCTAATTTCTTGGGAACAACTACGCTCAGAAATTTCTTTTGCTTTTGTGGTAGCTTCTTCCACTCTGAAACTAACCATTTTTCTTGTTCTCTTTTAGGATTAGTAACCTGAACAAACTGGACTTCACTCCATTGGGAACAACTAGCTCTGGATATCACAAGTGTGTTCGTGATGTCTGCCAGCCTCTCAAGGCCGATGGAATCCTGGATACGATTTTCTAGCCTAGCTAGGACGTGCTAACTGTTGAGGAAGCTCATGCTTTGGAAGCAAATAGAGCAGTCTTAGAGGCAAATAAGGTGAAAGTCATCATCCTAATGACTCATCATATGGATAATTCGCTCCATTACGAGTGTATGAATGAACAAGACCCCAGAATACTGTGGGTCTCACTCGAAGAAAGATTTGGTAACGTCCGTGACTCCCTGCTTCCTGATCTAGAAGTGAGATGGCATAGCCTCCACTTCTGTGATTTCAAGTCAGTTCTTGAATACAACTCGGAAGCACTTCGCATTAATTCCTTAATGGAATTATGTGGTAAAGAGATCACGAATGCAATGTTGATTGAGAAGATTCTCTTTACCTTCCCCGTCTTTGCATTGATGGTTGCTAAGAACTATCGAATCGATGTTACTACAAGACGGATCACAAGGTTTCATGAGCTCATTGGAGCTATGAATGTCACTGAAAAACATGACAACATCCTTGTGAAGAACAATAATTAGCATATTCCGGAGTTCAATTATAGTCGTGCCCCTAAGAGAGGGCTCAAAGAGCGAAACCCTAATCTTAGGGATACTTCTGGACATTCTAGTCCATATAATTGCTCTACTAAGGAAGGTAACTGCCAAAATAGGCGAACACGGAACCGAAGAGGTCAACATGGAAAAAGAGTGAGAGGCAACGCCTCTGGCCATGTTGGTGGCGCCATCAATACTAAGAGTCATCCTTATGACGTTGTCAAAGCGCCTCAATCAATAGAGTCTGAGCACAGATGTATGTTCCCGATGTGGAGTGTCCGGTCATTGGGCATACATGTGTAGAGCTCGTGGAAATATTGTCAAATATTGTCACTACCTACAAAGCATATTGTGAAGCAAGAGAAGCTCACTATGTGGAACAAGAAGATCAAGAAGATGATCTAGAATGAAGGGTTGAAGACTTCAAATCTGGCAGGGATCAATATATTGTCAATTCTTTTTAAGTCTTTATTTTTCCAAGAGATCTAATAGGCAATTACCTTATAATTTGTACTAAATGCCATTGGTTTAGTTTCTCTTCGAAATAGGCTCATCCAAAGTGAGTATGATGTCTAGGAAGATTTTGAGATAAGTGATACTTAAGCAAGCTTTGCTCTACCGACATCTCTCTAATCACCTGGTCATATTTATTTTGGAGTTATCAAAAAAAGTTAAACGACTACCATTTTTTTGCCTTAGCTAGTACTTGGATTAGATTCTCTTAATGGTTAAAAAACAATGATTTACTCCATTGACTTATGAATAAAATTTCGAGTCATTTTCATTATGACTCCATTTTGATTGAGCATATTACTTTGTGACTACAATGGCTGGGCCATCAGGATTAGTTCAATGACATGGAATAGCCCAATTCCTCTTGTCAAATGACACCTTGATTAATGTTGTAGAAGCACTCTACGCTCTTAGTGCCAAACACACCATATTGAGCTTTTCGAGCCAATGGATTTCATGCAGAAAGTTTCTTTGCACTATCTCTAATGATTGTGAATAAAGAAGCATCTTAGAGAAACATATGTGTCTCTCTAGTGGATTTTATTTCACTACTAGTCGAGCTATTAAATCCAATAAAGTTATGAGAAAAGATCTCTTAGATTTAGACACATATTGGCATGGCTTTGTCACGACATGATCGGTTCAAGCTATTAAATCCAATAAAGTTATGAGAGAATATCTCTTGAATTTAGACATATATTGGCTTTGTCACGACATGATAGGTCATTCTAGTCATGATATGATGATCCGTCTACTAAAGACTTCACAAGGACATCCTTTCTTTCGAGCAAAACGAAGCATAAATCAAAAGTTGATTCCTATACTAAGTGTGACTGCCGCCGCTGCCTCTGGTGCTGCTGCCGTCCACCACCTTTCTAGGGCTGGCACAGTCCATATCCATGATGTCATGGATGACGTCCATCATGGTGATGAAGCCTCAGGTGATGCAGCAATCACCAACTTTGCTTCAAATAGCATTTCAGATGCTCAAGCCCAACAAAAATCCTTATTGGTTGTTTCTAAGGCCTTTCGCTCGTTTTACGAAGCTTGTTCCTCAGGGAAATTAGGACTGAGACTATCCTATGCAAAGAATACGAAAATATTCATTATGTACTTACATAGAATCCAAGGGGATTCTGCGGACTAATTCAACCAACTTGCGGACATTTAAATATTTTATGACATTAGTTGAAACGCAAACACGTTAGTCACGTGTTGTGCCATTGTCCACTTGTAATGCTGCTTGCACTAAACTCATAGAAATGATCAGTGTTCTAAAAGACGGGCTAGGCGGCCGACTAGGCAGCGCCTAGGCGCTGGGCGTCGGCATCCCCTTCCGATTTTGGCCTGGGCGAAGTGATTAGGCGTCGGGCCTCCAGGCGGCCGCCTACGCGGGTTAGGCGGAGAGTAGGCGGCCTAGGCGGATCTTTTAGGCGCTGGGCGTTGAATTTTATTTTTTTGATTCTGGTCAAGTATCAAAAGGATGATGAAGAAGATTCAAAAATCAAAACCATTTGGAAACTACTCTTTGAACTAAACCCAGTCCTCAATTAAGCCCTTGATTCAAAATTGACAACCCAGCGCCGGCGACTTGACTGGACAGTAGTGGTTCCGACGATGACTAGAAATTAAAGAGGGAGGAAGGGATAGAAAGAGAGAAAGGAGGAGGAAGCAGGGAGAGAAAGAGAGAGGGGGGGGAGGGTTAATTTGGTTCTGGTGCGAGTGAGGCTGCTCAGATGTGGGACTGTAAGTTGGAGATGCAGTGAGGTGAAGGAAGAGAAGAGAGAGAGAAATTGGAACCCAGCAAAGGAGGTTTCATTTGCAAATATTATAAAAGGATATACATGCAGTTTGCAAATATTATAAAAGGATATACATGCAGCTTGCAGACGTGTACCAATCAACACCCACTAAAATAGTGTAGTCATACAACACACCAACTAGAATAGTATACTGATATGACAAACTCAATTTAAATAAAAGGATATATGTCCTATAACAAACGTGTAATTGCTAAATTCTTAATTTTATTCTATATTGTGACTATTTTAAATTTATAATTAATTGTTAGACTTTAGATATTTTTATTTATATAATTATATATCATAAAAATAATTAAAATAATTAAAAATATAAAAACCGCCTAGTCCCCCTAGGCGCTAGTCCTTGAGGCACCGCCCGACTAGCGCCTAGCGTTTTTTAGAACCTTGGAAATGATTATATAGTGACTGGTTCACTCACCGGATCATCCTATTCAGTCAAATTAAACCACTACAACAAAAGTCCTCATTTCCGACGAAAATTTCCGACAGCACAGAATTGCCCTCGCAAAAAATATTTTCTCTTTCAATTTTCCTTGTTTTCTTCTCTTTTATTTCTGAGGGTACTCATCATGCGCATTCTCCTTTTTGATTCTGCTGGACCTCACGGCCCCCCAATTCATCGTTGCTGTTGTACTGTGTTTTCTTTCTGCTCTGAAGTTTCTTTTTCTCTCTGGCTGTTTCTGTTTCTTTGAGTTGTTTTTTGGCTCTTTGTTATTGTATCACTATTACCAAAAAAAAAAAATCATGCATTTACCACCCACCACTTCTTATCTTATATGAAAATCAGACACGCGGAATGTACTGTTATATAGTATAGTTTTGTACCTGTAAATAAACTGTTTTCCTTGAGTTCAGAATGAGCACAGACAGTTCTAAGCCAGTAATGATGTCCACAAAAGAAGAAGAAGAAGAAGAAGAAGAAGAAAGCTTCAGCTATGCCATGCAGCTGGTGACTTCTAATGTGCTGCCTATGTCCATGCAATCAGCAACTGAGCTTGGAGTTTTCGACATCATAGCCAAAGCTGGTGCGGGTGAGGGTCTTTCCGCATCCCAGATTGCAGCTCAGCTAGGCACCCAGAACCCCGAGGCGCCCATCATGTTGGATCGAATACTCAGGCTATTGGCAAGTCACTCTGTGCTCAATTGCACTGTGGTTAATGCAAATGATGATGATCATGTTGATGGGCCTAATTTTCAGAGGGTTTATAGTCTTGCTCCTGTGTCCAAGTACTTTGTGAAGAGTGATGAAGATGGTGTTTCTTTAGGCGCCCTGCTGGCATTGACTCAAGACAAGATCTTCTTGGACAGCTGGTTTGTTTTCTCTTGTTATTAATTAGTTTAGTTCTCTTTTCATTGTTTCTTTTTTAAGAATTTTGAGCTTTGTTAGTATAGACTACAAATGAATATGGATATTACTACAATCGTTTCTTAAATAATAGTATATATTAACTCATATATACGAGAACAAGGTAGTATAACTTAATTATCTTCATTTCTGTACATGAGTGGAGTGGAGTGGAGAAGGATCATTCAATATCTCCATTTCTATACATAAGTACCAGAAACAATTGAATCCCTGTAAGAATCAACCCCAATAATTGAAGAAACGGTATTATTATTTCCACAAGTCAAAGAAACAAAAATATTAAGATCTTTAAACTTGCGCATTTGATTCAGTTCCTAACTCTAATTTGGTACACGCATTGAAATATAGGTTCCAGTTGAAAGGTGCTGTTGTGGAAGGAGGAATCCCATTTAACAGGGTCCATGGCACACATGCCTTTGAGTATCCAGGTTTGGACACCAGGTTTAACCAATTGTTCAACACAGCAATGTGCAACCACACCACTATTGTTATCAAGAAAATTCTTGATCTGTACAACGGTTTTGAGCTCCTTAAGCAATTTGTTGATGTTGGGGGTGGCCTTGGAGTGACTCTTAGCCTAATCACTTCTAGATACCCTCATATTAAGGGCATCAACTTTGACTTGCCTCATGTCATCAAAGATGCCCCTTCTTACACTGGTATAACTTTAAGTATTGTACTGTAATGTTTGCATTATTAATCAATTTTTTTTAATAAAAGTTTTTCCTGACGGTTTAGTGGTTAATGATCTTGACGTTGCAACATGTTCGAACACATTCGTCACTATTTTTGCGTGTTTGATTTGGGCGTTAATTTGATTTGTACGTAGGAGTGGAACATGTTGGAGGAGACATGTTTGCAAGTGTTCCAAGTGGGGATGCCATTTTTATGAAGGTGATTTTTCAATTTCTCAAGCTTTATGTTTTCGTTTGTGAATTTGTGAAGCTTTTTCATGTAGAATTTGTTCTGTGAAGGATAGGCAATTTGATGTTGCCATGTTTTGTTAAATTGTAGTGGATACTTCATAACTGGAATGATGAGCACTGCTTGAAGCTCCTGAAAAATTGTTACAATGCTATACCGGACAATGGAAAAATAATTGTTGTGGAAGCACTTCTTCCAGTTCTGCCAGGGACCAGCACTGCTGCAAAGAGCACCTGCCAAATGGATGTGAGTATGATGACACAGAACCCGGGAGGGAAAGAGCGAAGCGAACAAGAATTCATAGCCTTGGCAACTGCTGCTGGTTTTCGTGGCATTAGATATGAATGTTTTGTTTGTAATTTTTGGGTTATGGAGTTCTTTAAGTAGATAGACAAGCTTAGAAGCTCCTATCATTTACAAATATATTGAAGCCTCATTATAGAGCAGGTTCATAGTCCATATTAAAGACCCTTGTTTTTCAAAACTCATCTCCAATAAGAAGTTTGCTCTATTACAAAAATCAGTAATGAGGGTCCAAAGTCTATAGGTTGGTCTAATTATAGACACTTTTTCTTTTCTTTTTTCCTGGAAAGGGGGATAAATAAGCTAGCCCAATGGGCTGTTAATAGAAATGATTAACCAATCTATTGGACAAGCCCAAACAGACAAGAACTAGAAAAGAAAATTAATTAATAAAAAGAATAGGTTTGCGCTTGCACGCGTCGTAGGAAAAAGAATAGCTCTCCTTCCCTATCCGGTGGCGCGCCCGTACGGCGCCGTCGTTGGACGGGCTCTGTCGACTCTATTTGAGTCATTGTGGTCCTCGATCGGCGCGATCTTGTGCTAGTTGGGGAGATCATGGGGTTTGTTTGTGTGTTGAGGGAGGTGGAGGTTGCTGTCGCCGGCAAATCTAGAGTCATTCCCTACTGATCTGGTGGGCGGGTGTTCTTGCTGGCACAGGATTTGGGATCGCTTGAGGGTGACGATCTTGTGGGGGCGAGGTTGGCTGTTATGCTGCTTAATTTCGGTCAAATGGTTCCGATCTCTTTTGGGTTGTATGGCTCTGATTTGGGGTGGAGGTGGTGTGGTGTTCCTTGCTTGCATGAGGGATATGATGAGGCGATGGCAGAGGCGATCCAACATAGGCGGTCGTGCGGCGGAGACGGTGGCAGTTCTGGGGTGGCCGTGCTGGGTCTGGGTTGGGCTTCGATTGTCGGTGTGGTCTTCTCACTTCCTTGGCAGAATGGTTGTTGCTCGGATTTGGGCCTGAGTTCGGGATTTGGGCTCAATCAGGGCTGGTGTGTAGGTTTGGGCTCATCTATTGGGCTTTGACCTGGCTGTTATTTTATTTTAATGTTGTTATTGTTTTATGTTTAATTTGGTTGCAATTTTTGCGAGAAATAAGTCCCTACAATATTCGTGTAGGGCTAGTCGGGCTAGCTGCCTGTGTGTGCACTCAAAGTGTCTTGTCTGCTCTAGGTAGGTGACGAGTTCCTTGCTTCGTCAAATGGTCGCTACCTCCTAGTGGCAGGGTGAGACTACGTGTCGTCGGATTTATCCTCCGGCGGCAACATCGTAGGAAAGCTGTGCGTATGGTAATTATGCTACGTTGTAATCGGGTTACATATCGAGTTATCTTTCCGTTATGTCACCGTCATGTCAAATCAAATAGAGTCGCAAGTAGTGCGCTCTTTGCTACTTGGTGCCTAGTTGAATACAGTTATTGTCACGCCCCGGATTTTGAAATGAGGATTCAAATCCGGAACATGACTAATAACAATACAAATAACGTTCTGAATTTTTCTCTCAGAAGCAACCACTAGTTACACCTCTTGATATTACATAAACCAAATCCTCAAGTTACTTATTACAGCACACTCTCACCAAATCAAATTGTAAAACTCAAATGAGTATAATTCTCCTCACAAAACAAATGCTGTTAATCTAATACTAGTACTCTAAACTGCACGATCACCGCCCTGATTCTCCTGACCTGTGAGATTACCCGCTACACAATTTGAATCGTGTACCGGGATTGCAACAACACAAACCCAGTGAGCTTGACAGCCCGTATGAGTAAACAAGAAAGAACTGTTGATTGATTAAATTACAATTATTATAACTCAAGTAAACAATCAACACACTCACAAGGTAACTCCAAAAATCACAGTAACATAAAAGTAAGTATTTTTCGATACTCTCTTTTAAAACTCAACCAACAAATATTGCATCATTAATATGTGAAATAACATTAAAGCAATGCATGCTTGATCAAAACCAACAAATATTGCAACATTAATAGGTGAAATAACATTAAAGCAAAACATGCTTGATTCTCTTTTTACTAACACCTTCACATATTCAAAATATATCATAGATAGATATTTGATCAAAATAACATAAGTACATTTCTCCTTTTAGTGAATTTTCAGATTAACTGGTAACAAATCACAATTCCACGTGTTAGGGTCCAACGTACTATACCCAAAACACGGGAAACCAGGTTGACTGGTAACAAATCATAAATCCACATGCTAGGGTCCGACGTACTATACCCAAAGCATGGGACAACCAGGTTGACTGGTATCAAATCACAAATCCACGTACTAGGGACCGACGTACTATTCCCAAAGTACGGGTAAGCCGTAGCATACCAAGGACACAACCAAGATGTATACTCAAAGTAAGCACTCTTCCTAAGAGTATAATAGTGCACTATCTGAAGGGACTAGGGCCCACAGCTTAACGTCATCATAACATCAAAACACATTTACCAGTAATTCACTTAAGCACGGGGTTGTTGAAATCACCCGGCTTCATAATTGTACTTTTCAGACATAATCAAATTCACAACATACAATCTTTATAAATTTTAGATTGTAAATATGCATATGTACACCCACATAAGAGACATATTATTTCAAGACAAATCTTTACTTCTTAAAATAATTTCCGCATACTCACAATTGGACATATAAAATAGTTTTCACACCACATGATCAACATTTCATTATTCAACAATTAAATGGGAGATTAATAGCTTGAATAATATTCAATCCATTCTCAATCATTTCATCATACCAATCACACGTCAACCAAAATATATATTCCACGTAAATATATATACATAATCATCCGCTCAGGAATGACTACTAATACCTACTATAGTTCAAGTATAAAAACAGTGAAATTCATTTGTATAATAAAATCATTTTACTTACCTATGGACCGTAGTTGATCAAGTCCATATGATTTAAAACAAATTATTCCATAAATATTTTCACACAATTACGACAAAAATAAAGTAATTAAATTTATTCAGTTCGTGATATGAAACACGTGAGGTTTACTCACCTCTAATCCAGCTGCATCTTCTAAAAAGTCAAATATAACAATATTCCAAACGCTCGTCAACTCAAACCGTCAAGTACCTAATCAAGTACGGTCTTTGCTTAGTAAACGAAACACGAAATAAACTTAAACGACGATCCAACGGTCAGATTCTAAAATAAAGACGATCCAACGGTCGGATCGAAATTATATGATGATCCAACAGTCGGATCCTCACGGATCGCCCTTAGGATCATCCTCCAAAATTATCACGAAGATCCAACGGTCGGATCTTCCTGAATCATCCTTATAAACATCTACACAAAATTATACGAAAATCCGACGGTCGGATTCTCACGAATCGCCTTCCGAATCACTATTTCACAATTATACGAAGATCCAACGGTCGGATCTTCACCCATGACCTCACAAAGTCATCGGGACAGTCATACGATCAACATATTAAAATTTGAAGTAAAACCGACGGTCTGATCTTCACATATCGCAAATCGAAGATAAAACGTAAAAACGTTAAATAGTAACGTCAAAACGCTCGTATGGATGCGTAGATCATCGTCCAGATAATATAAACTCAAAATATGGTCCGACCCGCCGCCACAAGCGGTGGTCAACGCGGCGGTCAACCACCTCCGATGCAAAAGTCGTCAACTACAAACTTCTTCAAAATATAAGGGTGATCAACTTTCATACCTGGAGCTAAGTCTGGTTAGGCCTAGATCGTCCTAGATCAAGCTTTGAAGTTTGGATTAATCTCGTGCGTCTGATCGGATTCCATATCGAATCAGGGACGTCGAAATCTTCAACTCGTGATCTTTCACTCCACACTCAAAATCGTCGTGAAAAGAGGATATGAGGATGATCAGGGGGAGGAGAAAATCACGAAAATGGGAAGGATCGGCCGAGGGGACGCCGGAAAATTGGTTTTCCGTTCGGGTCACCGAACGGAGGCTGGGTGGCTTCGATCCGGGGTTAGAGACAGCAGCGGGGAAAGGCGACACCGAAGGGCGTCTTTTCGTGGAGCGGCGATCACGGTGGTGTCCGGGTCGTGGCCGGAGGAGGTAGAACTGATCGGGTCGGGTCGGTCGGTACCCGGCGAATCTGAAGAGAAACGGAAGAGAGAGAAGGGAGAAAACCGGGGGCCAAAATGCAAAAATCTGATTTTTTTCGTCCTTAATGAAATAATTCCGATTTTTCTGCTATGTATAGAAAATTCCCAAATTTCAAATATTCATAACTTATTCATACGAACTCCGAATATTGCGTTTCACATATGCACGTGATCGTATCGACGAGCTCTACAACTTTCATGAAGGAAATTTTCCCAAATTCCATACGTATAAAAAGTCACTTTTTGAGACCTCCTAAATAACGTTCGATTTCGAAAATAAAATCGTTCGAACTACTTCCACAACTTCTCCAAGCTTCATACTCGCTCCTAATACCGAGAAATCAATTATAAAAATCCACAGAATTTAATTTGGATTTTTCGGGGTATTACAGTTATTTTGTAGAGACGTATGATAGTACTTCAGGACGTTCTCTAGATGCTTACTGTAATAAAAGGTTTAGGCTCAATGTCCCCTCCCCCCTTGTATTCGACAGTTTCATTAATCAAGGCTTGAGGGCAGCCGCACCAGCCCTTTATTCAAAAAAAAAAGGAAAAGGAAAATTAATTTCTTCTTGAGCTCCAAGAGAGCCAGTATCAGGAAATTAATCCTTAAAATAATTGACAGGACCCGCCCAGATTTCACCCTGAAATCCGAAGTGACCCTGCGGGGCCCACCTGAGAAGAAATTCTACCAAAAATTTGGCGAAACTTCCCCTAAAATGGGCTACCCAAACCTGTAGAAAACATTTTACACTTCTCAATCAATTCATCCTTATGCTCCTGGAGCCACCCTGCTCCCCAAATCAACATCTGTCTCCAATTCACAAAACACACATCTCAACTCGGATAGCATAAATCTCATAGGTAATCAGAGCAATTCTAACAGGAAGGTATAAGAGGAAAACCTAATTCAAAGACAGATGTGGAAGCCATGCTGTTGACTATGCCTCAACTCCGGGTACGCCCGACCTCAACCAATTCGCCTGCAAACTGGGCATTTGATCCCATCACCACGCCGCAAAGGCGGAAAATCAATGCTAGCAATGATAAGTCACCCAAGTATGGCAAAAGAAACCCGAAAACCAAGTAAATCCATAAGTACATAAAGTTTCCCCATCTCTCGTAAATGAATTTCCAACGACGTGTCCCACACGCCAAGATAATCTCAAGTTCAAAATAAATAGGAGATAAATAAATATAAAGATTTACTCCATCGAAATCTCATTTCGAAAATCTCATAAAAATCTCAAATCGCCGAATATAAATATAATATAAATAGTATAAATCCGGAAATCACATCGGAAATAAATAAATAAAAGAAAATAAGCATAATCCAATGACGTGACCCCGCACGCCATAAAACCTTCAAATAAACAAATATCCAAAACCATTCCTGAAATTAACCATATGCTCTGGAAATTAATACGATAAACAAATTATAACCTCGGAACCAATTAAATAAAAGCATGCATCATTCTTTGAAAAATAAAAGTCCACTCACAGTACTATTCCGACAATCACGCATTCGTGTTCCGCCATCGAGCAATAGCTCGGTACGTCGTCCTGTACACAATTATATTCCGTGAATAATTCTTCAATAATTTAATACAATTCCTAAAATCAATTCCTCATAATTTCACCTCCCAATTCTCCTCGGATTTAGTCCAAATTATACCACTAATACCAATTCGTTAATTTAAAGGTTCCAAGGCAGAACCGAGAGATATCTGACGGTCGGATTCTCGTAATTCGACAATAGAAACCCCAAACTTCAAAATTCATAAATAATTCCAAGTTTCTCCAAAAATTACCAAACTTCACAAACAAGCTCTACACAATTTATAGGATTTAATGGGCTAAAAACCAGAATTAAAACACTGCCTTACGAGCCTTCACGCTCCACCTACAGTGGCGGCATGTGGGGCTCACGCGCCGGTGGCCACCACCTCCAATGGTCACCAAATATCAGCAGCGCCACCTACTCATCAAACCCAACATTTTTCTCAACCACAACACAATCCAATTTTTACCTTTAAGAGCTCCAATTCGGCTGATGAAAAATTTCCAGAAAAATCCCAAACCCTAGGATCGGGCTTTCCTTGATTCTCCTTCCACGATGAAAATCGCGGCTCAAGGCTAGGGGGAAAATGATCCTTGGCAAAAACCCCACCTTCGAAGATGGTTTGGTGGCCGGAGACGGTCGGAAATGGCCGAATCGCCGGAAAAGCTCAAACTGCCCCCGTGAGGTTACTTGCTTCGATCCGGAGTTTTCCGGCCAAATCGCCGAAACACAAGGGCACTAGCGTCAAGAGGAGGAAGAGGCGATCACGTGGTGGCCGGTTGCCCACCGGTTAATGGCCGGATGGCGGCGAATCGAAGGGGAGAAGAAATCACCCGAAGAGGAAAGGGGAGAGATCGGGGGAGAGGAGAGAGAAAGGCGGGTTTCCGGATTTGGAAACCTACCACAGTAAATTTTCATTATTTATTCCAATTTCTACCATGAACAGTAACTTTACCGTTTCTCTGATAACTTTCGCATACGACCTCCGATTTTTACGTACCACATATGCACGCGCTCGGTTTAATGCCCTCTACAACTTTCATGAAAAAAACTTTCTCAAATTTTCACCCGAACAAAAGTCAACAATTTAGGGCCACTAAAGTTACCGAAAAAGAGTAAAGGTAAAACAAATTGTCGTTCACTGTCCAACAACTAGTAAACCGGTGAATTTAGGTTCGGGACGTTATAATAATAAAAATGAAAACATATTCCCAATAAGAGGCCTAGCCCACAACTGAAACCCTAGCTATTGTCGTCCAACTCACGCCACCAGCCATGCACTGTTGCTGAGGTATTTCCGGAAATAGATTAACCAGAAGTTCCATGCTGAAAAACTGATGTCATTCAAATCCCAAAACACAAGTCAAAAGAGTACCAACAACCAAATGGATGAGATCCCTCACAACAAACTCAATTTCTCCACCATCGAAACTAAGAAGAAAACATGACTGCCAAACAGGATTCGAGATTCAGAGCATAAAACCAAAACAAGAACAGTAACAATGGAGAATGCGGGGTGAAAAACCCATGCGTGAGCACCCATACTAGCCTAGGTAAGTGATTTGTACTTTGTAATTGCAGCCATAAGAACCCCCTTGTAGGTTGAGCGTAGAGAGAGGAGATTTGTTGTAAGGTTGATTCATTTTTGACCTGAAAATGTGTGGGATTGATTGACAGTGAGAAGAAAAGAAGCGAGAAATCGAGGAATAAAGTACTCCCGTGCTGGACGTTGCCAGGATATACACCACAGAAGGTACAAAATCACCACAAGGGTGAGAAAAAGCTAGAAAAGCCAGAGGAAGGAGATGAACAGTGGAGATGGAAGAAAATAGAGTCAAAGTAAGTGCTAGAGTGGCCTCCCACAGCTCTTTAGCCCTTAATCTTGATTCGGGTGGATCAAGATCTAGGTGAGAGAATGGGAGAGGAGGGGAATTGATTTTCAAATCGGGTTTCTTTCTCTAGGTTTTAGAGACAGAGGCTCTAGTTTTTTAACTAGGTTTTTCAAACTTTCTTAGACAACTGAACCATAGAGATTGATTTAGACTTTAGACCATAAAAATTGTCCCACATGCATGGATGATTCAAATGTTCAAAATTCAAACTTGAACTTTCATTACCCAGCCGTTGAACGGCCAACAGTTCTTTCCCTTTTTTTAATAAATTAGCCAACTTTTCCTATAAATTCTCATTTTCACCTCTTCATAAATCAACAATTTTTCCTATAAAATTCCTTCAGTCTACTCACTAAAATTATACGTTTGTCACAAAGATACATTTTAAGTAGATTTGAATTAGTAATATAACTAAAAACACGTATAATTTTAATGTATACAAATTAGAATAATAAAATATATGAGAGTCTATAATTCAGATCTCAAACTATTGAAGTTGGAAAAATATAGACCTTACTATTTGGATGAATAATACTTTTTAAATGTCTAAAAATTTAGAACATATTTTTAGACCTTAACGATTGGAGATGACCTTATAGACTAGAAAATGTAAATAAGAAAAGTAATTATATATTTGACTAAAATGGAAATTAAAATCTTAGATTCAAAAACAATACCAAATTTGCCTAAATTATAAAATGTTGTCAAAGTAATTATGTCAATCTGTATTTGGAGTCCCAACTGAGTTTTTGCTCGAGAAACCCGATGTATCCACATGAGTCATTTACGAGCAATTCCACTATTCAGCAGCCTATCTGAATACAAATTTTCAATATTCAAATTGTTCTTCTTAATATGACAACGCTTCTTTATTTTTAATTCTTTCTTGAAACTGTGTAGAATCTCATTTTACATGACTATGACTCAAAGAGACAGACTTTATATCTTCTAAATATCTCAGATAACTTGTAGTACCCACAAATATTGCTAACATGATTCAAGCAGTCATAAAATCAGGGAGCCAATTCATTTTAATAACCATTATGCTCAAGATATCATGTGAGTATAGTCAGTATCAATGCAACAACAGAAAACTAAAATCCTCATGGTTCAAACAAGCAGTATTGACTCAATCTTCTCACATAGATGCACTTAATTTGTTTTATCTCATGATATTCTAACTAACCTTTTTTTTTTCTTTTTTGAAATCGGGGTTGAGATAGCAAGCCACCTAGGGGTCGTCAACGGCCTCAGCCGGGTCTAGCCTGGCCTTACAATATTTTTACATAACAACGGCCCAGACCAGACTGGGCTTTATTATAAATTTCAAAATCCAAAATCGTCCATATAAACCAGGCCTTGCGGGCTTGGCCTATATTCTCTAGTTCCAAATAATAAATAATTTAATCTACATTTAACTTTTTACTTAAATAAGTTAATTAGGATTCTTGAAGTATAGCTTGTAGAATTTAATTTCGGAGAAGAACATGCACATGCATATACATATGTGTGTGTGTGTGTGTGTGCGCGCATCTATTGTCTAATATTAGACAATGCGTGTGAGCGTGCGTACACACATATATGTGTTTGTGTGTGTATGTGTGTGTGTCTATTTATATATATCACATGCATAGCATAGTATTGAATTTACAGGCTTACGGGCCAGGTATTTACTGGCCAGGCTTGGCGGGTTTTTACTGGCCTATAGGCTAGGCTGGGCTTCAAACCCCTAAACCAAGTCTGGCCCTCTACCAACTAGGCGGGGCCTTTTGAGGGTTTTATGTCGACCGGGCCGGGCTTTTACCAACTGGGTTTGCGAGCCTCCATTGGCCCATTTGATTTGCAGGCCAAATGATGAGGAAAGCCACCTCGGTTATGTTAGCGAGTTAGTAACACACCCACCCAGTCAATATCACAAAAAGCTAGACTAATTCTCCGCCATAGGCAACAAACTCAAAGGTCCCTCAAATCTGCTGGCCACTAACTAGTGGGAGTTGGGACTCAAATGCTAGACATAGAAGTCTCATGCTAGGCCGCTTGATCAACCTTACCACAAGATATGGTTTGACTGATGTATTCTTCACTCATCTAATTTTTACGTGGGAGGATTAATGTAATAAAATAACAAATAGCCACCATAACAATGCATGAAGGAAGGCTTTTTAGACCATATATATTTTCATATATAAGATCTTATGAAATATACTAACTACTCGACCGTACGGACCACAGTCATGAACTTACCCCGCTGCACTGGTCTCCACATATCAATTGCACTACCCCTTTGATCAAAAAGTCTTTTATTTAAGGTTACTGTTGGGGCCAAAAGAATAAGGTTTCAGGAAACAAAAGATGTGGGAAATTCAAACATCTTACGAATATTAGAGCGTAATAAAGAAGTATAGAGATAAAGGATAATCTCTGATATTTTCTCAAGGTCATAACAATAAAGTAGATGAAGCATCCCTTCGAGAACAATAGCCATCAAGTTTCATCTCAAAAATAAATAAAGAAAGAAAGAATGAGCAAGCGAGTTTTTACTCGGTCGTAGATCGAGCTCCAACCATGGCCAATTCTAAGGGTTTCAGATCGAAGTGAGATGAAACTGGTGAGGCATACTCCACTCACTCTCATGAAGAGGAAACTAGCTAGTCATGTGTCTGGTTTGGCTCATTGGAAGCTAATTCTTTTGGTTGGCTTTATTGCTGTACTTCTTGCCTACCCTACCCTCTTCTCCGATATTGGTGATGACATCTTTGTCCATCATCCACCACCTGGGCGTAGTATTTTGCAGATAACTGCTGTTATTGGTAGGTATTACAATGTCTACATGCTCTTATAGATGAGTTAATGAGATATCTTGTTGGTTATCAACATCTGCAAATATGATTTTCATGCAAGAAATTTTTGAAACTTGTTGCTATGTAGTACGTGTTGAGTATGGCTCTAGCGTAGCTATTTTACAAAGCATAATTGACACCCTCTTAGTGGGGACGCGAGCCATGGAAGGGTCCTACGGTGACTTGAATAACGAAGACCGACATATGGGCTACTTAGTTATGGTGGAAGCCGACCAAGCAGACTCAACAGGAGGCCACCCTCCCGACCTCACCAAGTTGCTTCATAATAACCTTTTGTATACTAGAGTAGCCTATGTACGTTAGAATAGCACTTTTGCATCCCACATAGAAGATGAGGGAAATGATAGAGCCTTCTTTACCTATAAAAAAGGACTCCCTCATATAGTAGAAACTTTCAAGTAGATGTATCCTCCCAAAAATGAGAAGTGAACCACTATACATGTTGTGCCCCCCTCTCCATGAAATCATTCCTAAACATTTGGATATTTCACTTTCCTCTGTGATGCCAAAAACTAGTGTGCAGTGAACAAATTGTGTTGGCTCACTATCAATCCATCTTAAATGATTTATTTTAGATTGTTTCCAGATAACTGTAACAGTCTTGTGGTTGTCATGTAGGCCATATTTTGCAGCTTACTGTATAACATTGAATGAAGTATTAGGGAAGCTAAGGATGTCTTAAAAAGAAAAAAACAGACGAAGCATGAATATATTATAAGGCCAAGTGTCATCTTGTTGGGTTTAGGTTTCGTTCGATCATTCCACTTCGTCAACACAATATGTATTAACAAACTTTCTACTTTTCAATTCTTTTAATTTTTCTTAGGATTAAATTTAGTTTACTTCCTTGAAGTTTGGGCCTAAAATCAGATTGGTCCCTCTTTCTAAAAATCGATTACGATGGTCCCTATACTCTCAAATGACATCACCTGAGTCCAAAATTTGAATTTGCCTCGAAACATGACTTCAGCTGCTGAGTTGGATCTGACATAGGGGCCCACTTTTCAGTTTTTTCAACCCACAAAAAGGGCAAAATGGACATTTTCACAATAAAATGATTTTAAAAAAAAGATGTCTTCATTTTCTTCCGAACCTCCAATTCCCTTTCCTCCTCCTCTTCCTCCTTCTTCTTTCGAACCCATCAAAAACCAACCATCGTCAAAGAAGTCTTATCAATTCCCATAACTGTATCACTCAATTTCCACATCTAAACACAACATTGATATCATATTACAAAGAAAAACAAATGTCACAGAGTGATCACCTGCCTGGTAGCATTACAAACCCACCTACATGCAGGTGCATACGTATGCCACAACAAACTTACCTGTAACAATCCATATAAGCTCAAATGCACATCTTCAAACACAAATTGTAGTTCAAAACACATATTCACAATTGACAACATCTTCCACTGTACCCCAACCACAGTTTAAGCTCTCAATTGAAAATACACACCAGCAATTCGAGGATCATATGCTATTTTCACAAAATTCTCACAAATTTGAGGCAGCGATAATCCACTAGAGAATTGACTCTTTAACTGATTAGCTATCTGGAAAACCAAAAACCATAGCTCTTTCAAATTCAACACCGAACACTATAAATTAGGGGTGGGCACTTGAACCCGAAATCCCGAACCCGAACCGGTCCCGTACCGAAAACTGGCGGGACGGGACGGTTTGAAATCCTGAAAATTAACTATTTGGTCCC
>LYNE01005966.1:0-14495 GCA_001662545.1 Rosa x damascena
GCCAAATGGTGAGGCCTACTTGAGGACAAGCAAAGTTCAAGTGTGGGGGTGTGATTACACGCATTTTTATGCATGTAATTAGATCCAAAACACTAGAAATAAGCTAATACTTGAACCAATTATTATGTAAGTAATCCATTTTTATTTACTTGTAGGAAATAAGCAGAGTTGTGGAAATCGAAAGAAAATGACGCGAAAATTGAGCAAATTAAAGTTTCCGACAAATTGACGAAATAATCAATGAGGATCAATCATGGTCAACGCTATCAAGAGAGCCGAATACAATTTGCTCCGATAGTATATGCTAAAGTAGATGGAGGAGAGAAAAGAAAATGGAAGTTTGAAAGAGAGAAGAAAAGAAAAAGCAAAAAAAAAATGGAGGTCATGACATCATGTTGACGTCATGGTGATGTCATCTTTAATCAAGCATAATTGTGCAAGGCTGTTTCTTTTTTTCTTTCCTCTCTTCCTTTCTCTTGACACATGTCCTTATCTCTACCCTTCTCTCTAACACTTGCACCAGACACAATTACCCATTCCATTTTTTCTTTCTTCCAGACACATATATACATACCATTCACCTCATCCTCTTCTCTCATAACCTAGAAACGCCGCACAGCCAACCCATTACCCACACTCTCTCTCTTCTTCTTCTCCAACACACCCAAAACCATCAATCCACACCATTTTTCCTCCTCACCAAGAACGTCCTCATCAAGATCCACCTCACCTCGCGAAGATCCATTTATCACCTCCCCAAGATCCATTTTTTCTCCTCACCAAGATTCACCTCATCAAAATTCCATCAAATCCTCATCAATTTCTCAAAGGGATTTCAAGGAGCTTCAAGGGATCTCGTCTACATCAAGACTTGAGATTGGGTATAGTGGGAAGCCATAAATCAAGGCTTGTCATAATTGCTTCATAGCAATTTGTAACTTGTTCTTGTTACTTTTCAGTCTTCTTCACCTTTACCTCTTTAATTAATTGATGAATATTGTTGTTGATTTGTGGATAGGTTGTGAGTAGTCTATTTAGGAAGCTAGGGTTTGAGCCCTCGCATGGATTTAATGTAATAAATATGTTTTGATTTAATGGTTTTCAATTTCATTTTTGGCATATGTTCTATTCTATAATATTTGGCTTAGATGCATGCTTAGGAGTTTGATTAACTTTTGAATGTATAGATGAGCATGTCTAGAACAAATTAGGGGATCAAATCACTTCTCTAATTTATGGCTAGGACACTTGTTTAGAACATAGTTAGCTACAATACCAATTTCGATTGCCGTATTGGCTAGCTTGGGAACCTTGATTCTAGGACTCTTCGCCTTTTGGTGCAACTAGAGGCCCTAACAAGGCTCTAGATTGTCTCAATTGAGTTTCTATGACCCTTGATCAGGAGTAGGAATACCCTTTAAGGAATCTAATGGCCCATGAGCCTTGAAAACCTTGGATACGGTTCTTGATGCCACTATGAATTGAGTGACCATTGTCGGAATATATTTGTGCATTAAAGTTGGTTAGGAGGATACCCTAGTGACTTAATTTTCATTTCTTGATTAGTTTCTATTATCTTTAATTTTAATTTTAATTTTCAATTGTTAATTTTATTTTCTTCACAATTAAAAAAGTCAAATTTCACAAACCATTTTCATTGTCCATACCATTTGGTTGTGAGTTTCCGCATTTATTTGTGGTTCTTTTGACCAATTTTAGGCTTGGTTGTTCCAAGCCAAGCATGTAAATAGCTTGGTGCTATTTATCTAGGTTTTGTTTGTTAAATTGTTGGTGACTTGGTAATCAGCATAACCAAGGATTGAAGTTAGCTTTTCAATCCCCGTGGTACGATAATTTCGGGTTCAAATGTTTCCCACTTCTTTGATGACCGTGCCCTTATTGCACGTAAGTTGCATTTAAGCACCAAATCAATATCCCATTGTACTTACATAAGCATTTGCCAAGCATAATTAGCTATAATGAGCCACGCTGATGCTACCGCCAGCGGTACCAACTCCCACCAGCGGAGTGACCTACGAAAACACAGCCAAGCAGGCCACAGCTTGAGCCCCGGCTCACCCCCAGATCACTGCCGATGCGCCGCGTCAAGATAGCAACAGAAACTTCAGAAGCTGGGAACTGAAGCATATCAGTCCCACATCGAAAATATGGAAAAGGTCAGCCTCTACCCCACCTATAAAAGGTTCTCTCATCTCTCCTCATTAATTACACATTTACTACTTACCTACTGTTATTCTGTAAACACAAATACATTGACTAACTTAGGCATCAGAGAAGAGAAGACCGCCCAATGTGGTCTGCCTCTGACCCCCCTTGTATTTTACTTGACAGGTAGCAGAAACTCTGAGAACATCACAAGTAGCGGTCCGCCCACTGGACTAGCTCTAACTGAGATTTGGGCTATCGCTCAATCTTAAACATTAACATTGGCACCGTCTGTGGGATCCCTTGAACAAAAGGCCATCCCACCACAACAATTACCATGACTAACGATAGCGAGGGAAACGCCGAAGACCAGGCTGACCAATCCGCCATCCCCCATCCCACCAACCCCGCGGCTAACGTTAACCCAGCGGTTAATGTTAACCGTGCATTATTCAACACTCCAGTCAACCCTAGCGTGGATCCCTAGGGTTGATCCCAGGTCCCGCTAACCCAAACTGCAGCGGAGGCCCGACCGGCCAGTCGCCCATCAGGCCAGGATCTCGCCACTATGCATGAGATGGCATTAGCGGACCTCCACAAGGCAAATAGGGAGTGTGAACAAGAGCACAGAGAGAAGGCCGGGGCCTAAAAGCAGGTGGCCACGCTAATGTCAAAATTCGAAGAAACTGAAAAAGGCGCTCGAAGCAAAGGCTAACCCAGAGTAGAGCGAGCAATCACGGAGCACTAAACATAGTCGACCTAATACCGGCGAATTGGTACCCGTACCTATCATACAGATGCAGGTACCACTGAACCCACTAGAATTGGTAGGTAAGGGCCCACCCCCTACCCCAACTAATGTTGGAGCAAGAAGGGGAGTGACAGCCGCATACCAACCGCTCGGCAGCTAGGGCTAGAACTGAAGGTAATCTACTTGTCCCCAGGCGGGAACTGGTCCATCGGAATCTCCAGAAGGGGCCCGCTGGCGAAGCAACCGCCCTAATCCTGGAAAGGATGCAGCAATTAGAGCAAAGGCTAATTCGGGCTAAGGCAGGCGCCCTAACGCCAATTCCAAATCAGTTTTTTACGTCCAGGCCAGGGCCATTCACCTCCAAGATCTTGCAAGCCGTCAAACGAGCACATGCAAAAACACCAAAAATGCCACATTATGGTGGCATGACCGATCCCTTCGTCCATATGGACACATTCAAAAAAGTCACCAACAACAAGGGGTTTGATGACGCCACACTCTACCACTTGTTGAGCGAAACGCTAGATAATGAGGTAATGAGCTGGTTCTTTGAATGCCCACCAGGATCCATCGACTCATTCCATGCACTATCAAAAGCTTTCCTTTCTCGGTTCATCCTGCTGGCCGCCGGACTTCACAACACAACTCAACTGTTCAACGTCAAGCAGGGACCAGAGGAAACGTTGAAGACATTTGTCACCAGGTAGCGAGCGGCAGCATCTCAGTGCCGCGATCTTGACAAAACAATGGCATTGGCAGCCTTCAAGCAAGGACTCCTCAAGGGACCATTTCTTTATCACCTCAATTACAATCATCCAAATGCTGTGTATGACCACGTCATGAGCAAGGCAGTCATCCATGCACAGGCAGAATTCATCACATATGGAGAAACCCCACCATCACCGCCAACACCGGCAAAGTCCACTCAGCCCTCCTCCAGCAATCAGGAGACCGCTAACAAAACCTCTACTACGCCACCAACTGATAAAAAGAGATAGTGGCAACAGGGCAACTACAAGAGCAAGCGGCAGAAGGACCAGCATTACTATAAGGACAACCGCTCATCCCAGGGCGATAACCGTAATAAATAGACGGAGTCCTCCTAGCGGAACGCAGTGTTCACAGTCCTCACAGCCTCGTATGAAGAGATATGCCACCAGTGTAAAGACTAGATCCCACCACCACCCTCAAGAAAGTACCCAAGAGTGGGAAAACCAAGAAACACCAGCAAGTGGTGCAAATACCACGAGAACAGCAGTCACAGCACCAATAATTACAACCCTCTCAAAATAGCTATTGAGACTTTGTACCGTGATGGTATGATGAAACAATTCAAGGTGCGTCAACCACCACCTGTGGTCGCCAACATCGAACCCACGCACCGCATCAATACCATCGACGGCGGCGCTCTGATCACCAACATGTCTCATAGGGCAAGAAAGGGCTATGCACGCGCTAACCACCCCAAAGAAATTTACAACATCCGCTATGAGAGATCCGCTAAACTCCCAAAGTCTGGTTGGGAACCCATTACCTTCTCAGAGGAGGAGGAGAGTGGAGTACATCTGCTCCACGACTATCCATTCTTGATCGACGCCATACTTGATAAATGGTCAGTGGGGAGGGTTCTTGTTGACAGCGGATCCACTGTCAATGTCATATTCAATGGTTGCTATAACCAATTTCAGTGGAATAAAAAATTACTCCAAGATCATGAGCCACTGCTCAGCTTCTCCGATGATGTCACGCAACCACTCAGTTCTGATTACATGCGTCTAGTCATAGGCGCTAGTCCATGTACAGTGGAAGTACATACGGAGTTCATAGTTGTCGATTGCTTCAGTTCATATAATGCCATCGTTGGTCGACCGGTACTCAACAAACTCAAGTGCATCATAGCCGGATACATGCTTCTCATGAAGTTCCCTACACCTAACGGGACAGGCTCTATGAAAGGAAGTCAACAGTTGGCACGAGATGTTACTCAACAACGGTGGCACGGTCCACGCGACGCCATGAGATCCTAACAGTAGGAAACCATGTACCAGTGGCCAATATTTTTGAGGACCCTTGGCATGGCGAGGAGAAATATGTGAAAAAGGAGCCTGTCAACCCAAAGACATCCTTGATGGTTATCAGCATCTCCGACGAGCACCTTGAGCGGACGATCCGCATCGGCGCTCAGCTAGCCCCAGAGATAGTTGCTGAACTCACTCAGTTTCTACGTGACAGTGCCGCTGTCTTTGCATGGTCCTATGCTGATATGCCGGGCATCTCCCCTGAGATCATCACACACAAGTTAAGTATCAAACCATCCTTCTATCCTGTCAAGCAACGGCGAAGGGCCTTTGATGAAGAGAGATATCATGCAATAGGGGAAGAGGTCGCCAAGCTTCAGGGCATTGGGTTCATCAGTCAGGTCAATTACCCACAGTGGATTTCCAACTTAGTCATGGTCAAGAATCCTTGTGGAAAATGATGGATGTGCGTCAACTTCAAATGTCTTAACAAGGCATGTCCCAAGGATAGCTTCTTGCTACCCCGCATCGATCAACTAGTCAATACAACCGCTGGACACGAGCTGCTCAGCATGATGGACGCCTTTTTAGGCTATAATCAGATCAAGATGCACCCTAGCGACCAGGAATGCACCACCTTCACCACCGACAAGAGCCTATACTGTTACAATGTCATGGCTTTCGATTTGAAGAACGCCAGTGCAACTTACCAGCGGTTGATGAATGCCATGTTCGCTGAGCATCTCGGCAAGATCATAGAACCACAAATATGGACGACATGCTAGTCAAAAGCATCAAAGCTAGCGGACACGAGGAAACCTCATAATCATATTCGCCATTCTCTTGGCTTATGGTATGTGCCTCAACCCAGAAAAATGTTTCTTTGGCGTCACCGCTAGCAAATTTCTGGGCTACATCATCAGTGAACGGGGCATAGAGGCCAATCTTGACAAGGTGCAAGCCATCCTCAACATGAAGGCTCCGGAATGGAAGGTGCACGTTCAGAGCCTCTAAGGGAAACTAACCACTCTCTCTCGATTCATCTCCAAACTCACTGACAGGTGCCTGTAATTTTTCAAAGTTCTGAAAAGGACCCACAAGAAAGAAATCGACTGGACCCCAGACTGTGAGGTGGCGTTCCAAAGCTTGAAGGAATACTTTGCAGTAGTCCCACTTCTTTCCATTCCTGTACAGGGGGAGGTACTGTACATCTACCTAGCGGTATCACCATCAGCGGTAAGTTACGCCATTGTACAACGAGAGGCCAAGAGGAGCTCTCCCAGTATTCTACGCCGGCAGAGGCATGAACGGGGCAGAGACAAGATATACTCCCCTGGAGAGGCTCGCTCTCGCACTCATTGTCACCGCTAGGCACCTCCGCCAATACTTCCAGGCCCACAAAATTCATGTCTTAACAAACCAGCCGCTGAAGCAAGTAATGCAGAACTTGAACACTCCGGGCGCCTCAGCAAGTGGGTCATCTGGCTCAGTGAGTTCGATATTGACTACAAGCCAATGACCGCCATGAAAGGCCAGGCGATGGCAGATTTCATCGCTGAGCTCACCAAGCGGCAGGATGAACCCAACCTAGGGGCAGAATAGGCCAACACAGAAATGGTAACCGCTAGGGAACCAGCCTCCCAATAGCAGTCAGGCTAGAACCTCCACGTGGACGGCTCCTCTTGTGCTAAGGCCAGCGGCGCCGATGTCATCTTGACAGGACCAGGGGAACTAAATGTGGAATACACGTTAAAGTTCAATTTCAAAGCCTCAAACAACATAGCGGAGTATTAAGCTCTCATTGCCGGCTTACTCCTCGCCATCGACTCAGGGGATGATAGTGCCAACATATTCAGCGACTCCCAACTAGTTGTTAACCAGGTCAACGATAGCTTCCAGGCCAAGGACTAGCAGTTAGCCGCATACTTAGGGTACGTCAAGACTCTCCTAAAAAAATCTAAATTTGACACCATCACACAGATCCCCGAGGAAAAGAACGTCAAGGCCGATTCACTGGCCAGGCTAGTAACCGCCCAACCACACCAAAAGTCCGTGGACACAAGGGTGGAGTACCTTGACAAGCCAAGCATCACCAAAACCCTAGTGGAGATTTTCAACATTGAGGTCAATCCCAATTAGATGGATGAAATCATCGAATACAAGCGCAATGGGACACTACTAGCAGATAAGGTCGAGGCACGGCAGCTCAAACGAAGAGCAACCCATTATAATATCCAGAATGGCAGGCTTTACCGCCAAGGATTCACCCACCCCAACCTCCGGTGTCTGACCCAAGAGGAAGGAAAGGTCGTGCTAGCAATGATACACGCTGGAGAATACGGTAACCACTTCAGCCCCAGGTCTCTAGCCAATGGCCCGATGCGACAAGGCTACTTCTGGCCAACACTTGACGATGACGCCAGAAAAGTGTCTAGGTCTTGCCACAAATGTCAACAATACGCTGACCTACCCCATGCCCCGGCGGAAAGGACCCTTGTCAATCATCATTGGCCCATGGATCCACTCCACGTGGGGCCTGGACTTGCTTGGAAAATTCCCAACCGCCAAGGGCTAGTTCAAGTACATCATTGTTGCCATCGACTACAACAGTAAATGGATTGAGGCAGAACCACTAACGGCAATAACTACCGCCAAGGTAACTCACTTCCTCTAGAAGAACATCTACTGCCGCTACGGCGTCCCCCACACAATCATCACAGACAACGGTACAAAGTTCAACAACAAGGAACTCATATCTTTCACCGCTAACCTGGGCACCAAGATGAGTTTTACATCTGTCGCTCACCCTCAAACCAACAGCCAGGTCGAAGCAGCAAACAAGATAATCAAGAAGTTGCTAAAAAAGAAACTCGATGACGCCAAGGGTTTATGGGTGGAGAAGCTCCCGGAAGTTCTGTGGGCCATCAGGACTACCCCAACTTCCACTACCAGTGAAACACCATTCTGTATGATGTTCGGAACTGAAGCAGTCCTACCTATTGAATTCACCCAACCTACCGCTAGGGTCGAGGGCTACTGCTCCTAGACCAATGGCGAAGGCGTCGACCTTAACAAGGACCTCCTCAAGGAGAAATGCCACAGGGTCTATTTGCACAACTTACAAAACAAGCAACGGGTATCGCGTTTCTACAATGCCAGAGTCAAAGCCCGGAACCTCCAACTAGGGGACTGGGTAATTAAGGAAGTCATTCCACCACCAATGGCACTCCGCCCAACTTGGGAAAGACTATACAAAATTGTGGAAGTCGTTAGCCACAACACCTTCTACTTAATGGACAAGGATGGCGTCATGACGAACCACCCTTGGAATACTGAACACCTTCGGTATTACTACAAATAGTTATACCGCTACCCAAGAGCATCTTGACTTAGCTAAATTTTTGTTCAATATTTAGGTAAAGGATGCTACCCAATGGGTACAACCCTGCTTTTGTATAACGCTGATCTGTCAACTATCAATGAAACGAGGAATTAATCAAGCCATTGTCACCAAGTCCAGCACAAAAGTCAACTAGCAACGCCAATAACATTCGGAGGACCACGTCCGCTACATAGTGCACTTGGAACAATTTTAATTCCTTTAATGTTTCACTGATTAACAAAAGCAATTTCAAAACTCTAGCGGTTCATCAACATCCAAACAATGTAATAATGCTATCAAACAACGATCACATTATGAAAATTTCAGCAAAACAGCATTTCATATATCTAGGGCCGGGAATCCCCGCCCAAAAATAGTCTTACAAAAATTGTTCAAAAAAAAAAAAAAAGCCTTAGCAGCACTACAAAAAACAACGATAAGTGTAGGGCCACAGGGCTCCAATAATCTTCAGGGATTGTTGGGCGCAGCAGCAACTTCTTCACCACCCACCGGCGGTTGTCGATTGACCAAACGACTCGTTTGATAAAACCCAGGAGCGGTAGGGCTTGGCGTCACCATGGTGCCATCCGCGCGGGTGTGAGCCACCATAAAGTCAGTGCGGGAGACTTCTAATTGAGTTGGAGGCGGAGTCCGCTGACAGTCATCCGCCGGACGATCACCGTTCTCGCCACTACCCGAGCGGACACCCTCAGTTTGAGTGGGGACCACACCGCTCTTAGGAGGTTCCTGCTGACCTGATGGCCCGACAGACTGGGACACTTTGACCCAATAAATGGCGTCTTTCTTGTTCAGCAACTCCAGGTTAGGGGTGGCACCAGCTTTCGCTGCCTCCATCAGGGCTTCCTTGTACGCCGGCGATTACTTGAACTATTCCACTGCAGCGACCTTTGCGCGGCTACTCTCAGCCTCAAGCCAGGGAACCTCGCCCTCCAACTTCTTCAGCTCCGCAGTCTTGGCGGCAGACTCCCGTTGTAGGATATCAACCTTCCTACCCTTAGCTGTCACTTGCTCCTTCAAAAGAGCTATGTCCTGCTCCAGGCGGGATAAGTGATCGTTCCGCCCAATGTCCCCCTCAACGGCAACGTTCAGCTTACCGCGGGCATCTAACGCTTCACACTCTGCCTTGGGTCAGGTGCCTCTCGACATCCGCCAGCTTGTCTTTGGCCTCCACCAATTCCTTCTCGAGGCCCTTAATCTCCTCCCTCAGCTGCCGCTCAACCCGAGGTTGGGTAGATGCCGCCAGGAACAGCTCGTGCAGCCCGATGGACAAATGCCAAAATGCCGAACAAAACGGGGACTGCTGAACGGCCGTCGAGCGAACGGTCCCATCCAGCCAGCCAAACCCAAGCCGCTCACAGAGGTGGAACAAGAATTCCCACTCGAGATCAGTCAAGAACTCTGCATAGGAGGAGAAAAAGTCTAGACAGCCCTGCTGCACCTCCCCAGCCACAGCCACAGTCACCTGCTGCGCAGGTTGCTTGGCCTTCTTTTGGTGGCCGGCCCCGATAGTCTCTGTATCAACGGCCTCATCTTCCTCCTCTCCGTCATTCTACCGTAGCTTCCTTTGGAGAGCCGCCGGTGTGGCACCAGTGGCGACAAGCCTTGAGGTTACATGTGGCTCCAACACTGCAATGGTAACGGATTCCCTCCCCGACACCACCTTATCCCTCTGCGGCCCAAGTCGGTTGGCGGGCACTCTCTCCCTTACCTTCTCGGGGGCAACCTTGTACCCTGCTCCCGCCGGCAGCCTCACAATCTACACTAGTTTCAGCCTGAACCATGGGAGAATCATCGGCGCCAAGATCAGAGTGGTGCGGCATTGGCATCACCACATGAGTCTCTGATTGGCTCACAGCTAATGTCTATGGATCTACGACGGTTTGCTAGGCTGCCAGGGAGACATTAAATCTTCAAGTTTCCAATCAACTTAGGCACCCCCTGGCGGCGAGAAAGATTCACCTAACCGCTGCATCCTTGGGGCCGTACATAGACCAGCTCATAGAAGTGAAGTAACTCCGCTAAGGTTGGCCCTTCACAGCCAGAAAGACGCCAGAGCGAGTTCAGCGCTATCAGTAACTGCCACATATTAGGGCAAATTTTCCCAAACGCAAGATCGAACTCGCACACTAGGATCTGGAGGTTGGCGAGTAGCGAAAAGGTGACACCTTGGCGGAAGATAGCCTTATGAACCACTGCGTACCCCGCTGGCAAAATAGAAGCCCTCTCATTAGTTGCTGGCGGGCACAACTTCACCACGCTAGGAAGGCGAAACACCCGCTTCAGACGGTAGACGACGGCCACAGTCATCGACCCTCCCACCTCATCAACTATGGTACCGTCATGTAGAACCTAGGTTGATTCTATCTCTTCCCCACCGGCCTCTCCCCCCTCAGCGGAACCGCTAGTGGCGCTGTTACTGGTTAGCCTCTCCTCACGACGATGGCGGGCTGCGGTCTCCTCCCTTGCCCTAGAACTCTCGGCGCGCCCGGCACGACCCATTGCCACTTCCCAAGGTATGGTCTGAAGCGGCTCGATATCTAGCGGATCGGACAATGAGGTTCCTACATGGGCAGATGGACACAACGAGTCAATAAATATCCTATCTGCCATGCTCAGCGACACTTCAGACCCAGAATCCTCACTGCTCGAGATCTCTATGACGCTAGCCATCACAAACGCTAAAACCCAGGTCAGTTAATTCAACAACGATCTACGCTAACCCCATGGCAGTTTTCAATCAAGAACATCAAGAACAACCATACCCAGAAAACCCAGAAAGTACCAAAACAAGAACACAATGCACATGCATCCAAAACCCAGATTCGACCATGTAGAAAAGCCAAAACCTTAACTCTCTGTCAAACACCTAAACACATACCCAAAAATCATTCTAGACCCTCGGAACACATTGGGGATTGACAAAGACCACTTCAAATAACAAAGCTCTACTGACAAAAGAAATAAAGCAGCAGCAAGACTCAGATTACCAACCTGAAATAGAAGAACCTTTGATGGACTTAGAGGTGATTATCTGCCTGGCGACAATTCTCTTTCTGCAAAGAACAACACTCGATTTGTAGGGCACAATCCTCGACTCTCAAAAGGCAAGGCTTGAAGACGATGACTTGAGTTTGAAATAAAGAAGATGTCAAAACCACTGTGGTTTCCCTCTCTTTTATGTTAACATCAAGCAAATCTAAAACGTCCACTGAAAAACGACATCGCACGACAGCCATACACATGCCCCACAACCGCACTTACTCTCCTGATTAACTGAGGCGTTGCCTCGGTTACAAAATCAATAATTACTCTCATTAATGGCGAGGAGGCAGGCGTGCTGCAGGGACGTCATCCCACACGCTAACCCAATACATGATGGCCACGAGTCAGCCACCGTCAGACGAAGCGTCTGTCTGAAGTACCCATAAAAAGGGCAAGTGTACCAATCGTTGACATTCCGCTAAGTGAAACTCCGCTAGTAGGACTTCTCCCTTCATCTTACAAGTGAGACAGTCTCCGCTAAGTGCAATTCCGCTAGCGGGACTTCTCCCTTTTCATCTTTCAAGTGAGGCAGTCTCCGCTAAGCGCAACTCTGCTAGCGGGACTTCTCCCTTTTCATCTTTCAAGTGAGGCAGTCTCCTCTAAGAGCAACTCCGCTAGCGGGACTTCTCCATTTTCATCTCGCAAGTGAGGCAATCTCCTCTAAGAGCAACTCCGCTAGCGGGACTTCTCCATTTTCATCTCGCAAGTGAGGCAGTCTCCACTAAGCACCACTCCTCTAGCAGGACTTCTCCCTTTTCAATCGCAAGTGAGGCAGTCTCTGCTAAGCTCAACACCGCTAGCGGACTCCTCCCCTTTTATCTTGAAGGCAACAGTCTCCGCTGAGCGTAACACCTCTCACAGAGCTACAACCAAAGGTCCCCACGACACCACTAACCGCTTACTGTCCGCGGAGGGACTTCCGCCAATGGCGAGTCCCCAGGCAACGCCTCACTTTGCCAACGACCGCCATGCGGAGTTAGTCAGGCTACGTCCCTCTGGGACACGGGGACACGTTAACAGTCTACGACGGCCTTGATCAGGCACGTTGACCCCCGCCACTCGGGTATCAAAGAATGGCCTCGCTACCCAACACCCTACTCAGCGCAGCTCTCCACAACAAATAATACACCGACCAAATGGAGGTCTATCTTAGCCGGGGAGTGGGGGACTCCCTGGGAGGGCCTAGCAGGGGCTCACCCGAAAGGGTATAAAGCGTTTACTCAGTAGTCCGTGGTTGACAACGCACTGAGGCTAATTATATTTTTGCAAGTCTAGCGGAAGTAACGCTTCAAACAGTTAGGCAACTCCCTAACCAAGATTGCCCTCCTTGACTGGGGACTTGGGAGACTTGTACTAACATGAGCATTTGCCAAGCATAATTAGCTATAATGGGCCACGCTTATGCTACCGCCAGCGGTAGCAACTCCCACCAGCGGAATGACCTATGAAAACACAGCCAAGCAGGTTATAGCCTGAGCCCTGGCTCACCCCCAGATCACCGCCGATGCGCCGCCATGCGCCGCGTCAAGATAGCATCAGAAACCCCAAAAGCTAGGAACTGAATATTAGTCCCACATCGAAAATATGGAAGAGGTCAGCCTCTTCCGCACCTATAAAAGGTTTTCTCCTCTCTCCTCATTAATTACGCATTTACTATTTACCTATTGTTATTCTGTCAACACAAATATATTGACTAACTTAGGCATAGGAGAAGAGAAGACCGCCCAATGCGCTCTCCCTCTGACGCCATTTGTATTTTACTTGACAAGTACCGGAAGCTCTGAGAATATCACAAGTAGCGGTCCGCCCACCGGACCAGCGTTAACTGAGATTTAGGCTACCACTCAATCTTAAACATTAATACCCATGTTATACTGCTTTCCATTAACTAAAGAGTTGATAGGAGGAGCACATCATGTGGCTAGGTAATCAAATAAAGAAGACCAATTTAACACATTCATATCATTGTGAGATCCTAGCACCCTAAAAAATGCATGCCGTAGTCAAAGATTATAAGAAACCACAGCTTCCAAAATAATTGTTGGTTCATGGTAGTGACCAGAATACATACCTTGTCATATAGATGGATAATTTCTCCACTCCAATGCTTTAAATCTCTGCTCCCCAATAAACTAGGAAATCCATGCTTTTCACCAATTGAAAGCAATCTAGCTATGTCATTACTATTTGGTGGTCTCAAGTACACATCACCAAACATAACATCTACAACATTAACAAAGCTTTTCAGACTCTTTAGAGTAGTGCTTTCACCAATTTGCATGTATTTATCTACATAATATGCTGGAACTCCATAATTAAGCATTATTAGTTCAGCATTTGTCTGTTGATGGGATGACAAGCCGAGTGCTCTAGCAGAATTCCTCTTTTCCAAGAAATATGGATCACATAAAAGAATTGCATTTTGAATTCAAAGAAAAGCATTCAAAACCTTCTCTAAAAAAAATGGGATTAGACCAATCAGTGAAGTAGTCAACATAAAGGCAATCAAATCATCTTCATATTATTCATCCAGAATGTCATTCTTTTTTAAGAACCTTTTACATAGCCAATGACTTGCTATGGAGTGGCTCGCCATTGAACACATTAGAAATGACATGTCTAGACTGAATGAGCTTGAGATATGAGATGTAGCTAAAGATCAGAAAACAGGGTACGTATCAATATATATTATTGCTTTGCCATGTTCATCAAGCGAGCAACTGTTCTTTCCAAGTAAAATGTATATCTTTTTTTATATTTTTGCTAGCATAATAAATATTTTTTTTATATGATCTCAGTTTGCCTAATATGCATCTCTTTGATATGATTTTCTTGCATAATATAATATTTTGATATAATTTCACTTTAATTTGGAGAAGATCATATCTCATAGGAAAATATGAATCTATCTTTGCTAAGGTATTAAGTTATGTCTTTGACCTACCAGAGAGCTCTGCTAGGGTTTGTGGTGTGGCGGCGTTTGTTTGTTGTTACCTACACCTACTCCAGTCTTGGAGAAACCTTTAGGCTTCGGTCTATTCATCTTTGTCTATGTTGTCTTCGGAGGCAGTGCATCTTTGGAGAGGAGTTTCAGCGCTGCTGGGGCGGTGTTGGC
>LYNE01005967.1:0-12104 GCA_001662545.1 Rosa x damascena
AACAGTTCCTTTAAATCTGGGTCAACGAATTTCTTTGAGTAATCTGACCACCAATTGACGAAAAGGGGTGTAGCCGTACAACTCGTCTGGTAAGGTTCCATCTTGAAACGGCTGAGACGTTCTTGGTAACGTCGTGAGACTGAATCACACATACCCTGCGTCCTGAGCTTTTGACGCCATGAACAAAGATGATTCAATGAGTTGTTTAAAAGAACAGGACAACTCTGAAGGAATCCAAACTGACGAGCAAAATAATTGGGAAGATAGACTTCTACCCCTGGCTTACAATGACGGCTGAGCGTCAAGCCGTAGTGCAAATCTCGGGAAATTAAGAAACTGCCCCAAGTCCCTTTCCATTCATCATCGGACAAGCTTTGTTCTGATTCCTCATTGTCTGCAAGAAAGGCTATTTTCCATTTGGTGTAGCAAACATGAAAGTTTTTAAAGTGTTTGAGGGTGTAGAACATGGTAAAACACTTCTCCACTGACATATGAGATGATGTTGTAGCCATAAGATGCCGCCCATATGACATCTTGTAGTCAAATTCGGGTACGGCTGTTGACATTTGAGGAAAGTAGGCCCGCAACCATAGTTGGAACATCCAGAGTGGTCCACCAGTGTTGGGATCCGTGTCGTTAGTCACAATTTTGTGCAAACACCTGTACAAGTATGCAAGGACAAATGGGCCAAGAGCTAACTGGATGCCCGAAGCTAATGCCTCGGCTAGTATTGCAAAATCAAGAGGACATTGTCGTGCTTTGCAGCAGAACACATACTTGCATAGCCAATAATATAGAAACGCTGCATGCTCGTTCTCCTTGACTGGTTCTCTGTCTGGCAAAGCATAGTGCTTGTACAAGGTGCTATAGTTGCGTGACCTTTTGGATTTATTTGTAGCTTGAACCTGTGCATCTTTATCCTTGAATTTTGGAGCTTGCAGGCTATCTCTAAAAGCAGTTGACAGATTGTGATTCGCGTTGATTTCAACCCCCATAGGCCGCATACCAAAAATAGTGCACATATCCATAATTGTAGGACTCATAGGACCCAGCGGCAAGTTCATGGTGTTCGTGGCTGATGACCAAAAACATAAAGCCACTGCTAGTATGGGTTTCTCAATAACTATGTCTTGCTCCGTGAGCTTAATAGCATCATAAATGCCAAGTTTCCGCCAAGTGTCAGCATAAAAAAACTCCATTCTTGGCACCCATGCTTTCCATTCTTCTGTGAGGGTCGGCCAACCTTCAGGCCGGGAACAAGCCCAGGAAGACCAATCATGTTGGACAAGTGGCTAGAGTGATCTGATTGATATTTGTAAAGGACTTTTGTGATGATTGGAGGTATACCATCAGGAAAGTGAGGGCCTAAATAAAGGCTTGGTGGAGTTTGCCCTGCCAATTTATGAATCTCTCCACCTCTCATTTTTTCAAGTACAGAAGACAAAGCTTTGTCGTATTTTTCTGAGAATTCCATGGCTTCTTCTTCAAAAAGGCTTCCCATTCTGTGCAGACGATTTGCAAGTCTTAGGATGGATGTTTGTTTTGTGAGCATATATAAAGAGTGTCTACGGCTATGTATTTATAAGGGTCATCACTAATTGAATCCCCGTCAAATAAGGTTTCAGAGGATTTTCAAGTAGCTGCAGGAAATCATGAAAATAATGGGAAGAAAGAAAGTAGTATCCGAAAAGGAAAGGGAGTGCGGCACATTGAAAGTCATTCAATATGTAATTAATTACATTTTGCCGTGATTTTTTTAAAAATTGGAGTGCCCAGTTTTTATGAAGATATCGACTGAGGTGTTGATGATGCATATCCAAATATATGGCAGCAATTTTATGATTAATTTGGCAGCCATGATTCCGTTCATTAAATGGCAGCCAAGTTTTTTATAACGTGATTCTTTGATTCATTAAAGTCATGATCTTTGCAATTAATTGACAGCCAGTACTGTGCCATGCATAATTAATTGGAAAGCCACGATTCTAGTGTATAATTAATAGCCATGATTCTTTAGCCATGATCTTCTGGGCACCCTTAATTCCTTTAAATGGCAGCCATGACCTTGATAACTTAAAAAGATAGCTATACGGTTATTAAAGAATTGGCAGCCAAATATATGATTTAAGTGCCATGTTTTTAATCAATGACAACTACATGGCAGATGAATAGGTAAGTCCCAGATTCAACGTAGGGCCGCACTGGAACGGTTAAATAGCCGCGGCATAACAAAGAGCCGCGGTGAGTGATTGCTGCGTGACGAATGTCACCAACGCCTATAATGCGTGAACCTTGCTAAAGGAATTTTCTAGAAACAATCTTTTAGTCCCTTCACCACTCGACATTTATGCCGAAGCTCAAGGGACTAGGGGGGGTTCTGTTTGAACCTATATTTGGCAAGGCCCACGTAGCAGATAGGTGGGCCCGGCCCGCAAGGCCTAATGAAGGACCGCGGCCAATTAGCCGCGGCACATTAAATGTTTATTATCAAATAGATGACCAAAAATAACGTGTGCAGAGAGCGGTTATTAAATTGGAATAAGCCGAATGAAACACAAGGCTTAATGAATGACCCACAAGTCATAATGAATGACCAATTAGCCACGGCACATCAAAGAGGTTGATTGTCAGGGGAAACGTTACCAAAGTTTGGGGCAATTAACTTGAATGAGCATCAGGAGGTGTTATTGCCAATCATCAGTTACAAGACCTGATTGATTGCTCATGATAGAATCAGTCATTGATAACGATATCACAAACATACTGTCCAATTTGTAATCAATGCGGTCTTAGCTGTAAAGGCTAAGATTGCTTCTTTTCCTTCATTCAGTAGTTTAGCTTCACTATAAAAGGGACCATAGGTTTCTTTGTTAGAGGTCCTCGACCAAACGCTCTACGCGATTACACAAATTTTATCTCAATACATTTCTACAATTCAGCAATTCTTATCAATCTCTACGTGTTTATCTTATCGCTTTCTTTCTTTACTGGTATTTATCTTTCCTGCACTTTACTTTGTTGCTCTTTCCATTCAAGCAGTTTATCTTCCTGCACTTTATTTGCTGCACCTTTACATTCCTGCACTTTACTTTGTCTTTACTTGCACTTTTATTTTCTGTTGTTTACTTTACGTTTATTTACTTTATACAAAATACAAAATCACAAAAAGAATCATCATCACTTCACTTTCACCTCAATCACCGAGTTACACAGCACTGCGGCCAGATAAGGCTGAACCGTGCTAAAGTCCTTGCATTCAAGGCAGAGAGAACCCCGCGGCCGAGATCGAACCTTCCTCGGCCCACAATCAACTGATCAGAAGTCAGATCGGCGCAAGATCTACAATCTAGAACAAAACCTCGCTTGGCCTCCCGGCCGCGAGTTGGCACGCGCGCACACGTCACCACTCCAGAAGGACACGTGTAAGCCAAAGATTAATCTTGTAGCCAAGGAATGTCGGCTCACTGAGCATAATGTGGTCAATGGTGATGATCATCTAATTCAAGATGCCATGCATGTTGACATGATTATTGGAAACAAAGCTGACTTGGAGAAGCCACTATCAGATAAAGTGGAACCGAGTACATTTGAAGAGCATATAATTTCGGCTCACATGAAAGCCGAAAAGAAAACAAATTATCTCAATCATTTCCTTTGGTCAATAAAGATCGGCCTCGAAAAATTTGAAATTCATGTTGAGAATACAAAATGTTCAAAACTTGGGGTGAAACATTGTTGGCCGCCTCCATAACGGCACACAAGATTTTTACATTTTGTCTCCTTGCTTTAGTTTCTGCAAAACATAAAATAAGATAAAATAAAATTAGTGAAAAGTTGTGTTTTTAGGAGCCGTTTAATTGCTCGGTAGGCACGAAACTGTAAGGCCGAAATATTTATATGATTATGGCTGAAAAATATTTGGCTGTCATTTGACATTTAGGTTGACTTTGTTTACCAGTTCTTTCACCACTCGGTTCGAGCCGAGGCTCAAGGAATTAGGGGAGGGCTACATATATATCACGAACTTACTGACTAGCCGCATAGCAAAGGACAGCAGTTGAACGGCCGCGATTAAATGGCTGTGACTGACAAATAAAGGTAGATGAATGGCCGTGGCAAAACAAAGGATTGCGGTTGAACAGTTGAATGACCGCAGCTAGTGAAGAGCCGCGGCTGGAGAAGGTTGCGGTTGAACGGCCGTGGCTGGCGAAGGGCTGCAATTAAGTGGCCGTAGCAAGCGAAGGACCACGGCTAGCGAGTAACAGCAGATGTATGGCCACGACATAACAAAAGATCGTGTTTGAATTGAACCATGGTTAAATGGCCATGAAGCAATGAGCTTAGAAACATGCCAAATATTGAGAGATGTCAGCGAGATTAGGCAAAAAGCGTATAGAGTGTACCTTGCCAATTAAGCTTGTAATGTTATCCTTTAGTCCCTTAACCATTCGGCATCTATGCCGAAGCTCAAGGGACTGGGGGGCTCTGTTTGAACCAAAATTTGGCAAATGCCTACATGGCACATAGGTGGGTAGGGCTCGCAAGAAATTTGGCTTAGGACTGCTCTTGAACGGTTGAATAGCCGCGGCATAACGAAGAGCCGCGGTGAGTGACTACTGCGTAACGAATGTCAATAACGCCTATAATGTGTATGCCTTGCCAAGAGAATTTTCTAGAAACAATCTTTTAGTCCCTTAACCACTCGGCATCTATGCCGAAGCTCAAGGGACTAGGGGGGCTCTGTTTGAACCTATATTTGGCAAGGCCCACGTGGCAGATAGGCGAGCCCGACCCACAAGACTTAATGAATGACCGCGGCCAATTAGCTGCGGCACATTAAAGATTTACAAATTTGATTCTCAATTAGCCGCGGCACATTAAATGTTTATTGTCAAATTTATGACTGAAGATAACGTGTGCAGAGAGCCATTATTAGAACGGGAGAGATCAAATGTGCACCGCGGACCCACATGTTAGCCGCAGCACATCAAAGAGTTTGATTGTCAGGAGAAACGTTACCAAAGTTTGGGGAAATTAACTTGAATGAGCATCAGGAGGTGTTATTGCCAATCATCAGTTACAAGACCTGATTGATTGCTCATGAAAGAATCAATCATTGATAATGTCAAAAATATCACAAACATGAATACTGCTGAGATTGCTTCTTTTCCTTCTTTACAGAAGAATCAATCATTGCCAAAAATATCACAAAAGAATCAATCATTGCCAATCATCAGTTACAAGACCAAACGCTCTACGCGATTACACAAATTTTATCTCAATACATTTCTACAATTCAGCAATTCTTATCAATCTCTACGTGTTTATCTTATCGCTTTCTTTCTTTACTGGTATTTATCTTTCCTGCACTTTACTTTGTTGCTCTTTCCATTCAAGCAGTTTATCTTCCTGCACTTTATTTGCTGCACCTTTACATTCCTGCACTTTACTTTGTCTTTACTTGCACTTTTATTTTCTGTTGTTTACTTTACGTTTATTTACTTTATACAAAATACAAAATCACAAAAAGAATCATCATCACTTCACTTTCACCTCAATCACCGAGTTACACAGCACTGCGGCCAGATAAGGCCAATCTGTGCTAAAGTCCTTGCATTCAAGGCAGAGAGAACCTCGCGGCCGAGATCGATCCTTCCTCGGCCCACAATCAACTGATCAGAAGTCAGATCGGCGCAAGATCTACAATCTAGAACAAAACCTCGCTTGGCCTCCCGGCCGCGAGTTGGCACGCCCGCGCACACGTCACCACTCCAGAAGGACACGTGTAAGCCAAAGAAGCCCTCGGCCCAGTGACACGTGGCCGAGACGATTTTTGAGCGAACATATTTTGGAAAGGAATTCCACTCAGAGCAATGGAGGCACCCGGGAATATGATGAAAGAAGGCCACAGACATACAAACCTCCGGTCACCCATGATAATAGGTGGTACGGCAGAGTGTCTAGAGATCACCGCATTGAACCTCTATCCAAAACCCAGAAACGGCGGCAGCAACGAGAGCTTGCGTTGGCTAGAAGGTTGGAGTTGGCGAGAAAAGTTCATGAGGCACAGAAAAAAGTTGAGAATAGAGGCAACACCTAACGGTTCTGTGGATGGCAGGAGAGAGAGAATCAACAAAAGCCGCACAGTAATCGTCATCAAACAAGGAAATTGGATTCAGGATCCACTTCTATGTCAACGACAACCCTAGAGCCACTTGGAGAGGATGAGAAGAAAGTTCCTGCTATAGAGAAAGCTCCAGCAACTGCATCTGACAAGCTACCGCCTTGAGTTAAGAAGAGCTCTCAAGTTGAGAAGTTGAAAGTTGAAGTCCTAAAAAACAAGCTACCTCCTTTTTCCACAAAGGGTTGGACTACCATGAAGGAGTACCACAAGACACATTCAGCTTTAACTTTGTACGGGCCGACGTGGGAAGAACTAGATACCCTGAAAGCGTTAACGGAAAACCCAGGGCTTGAGCCTTTAATGGTGCAAAGTACATCAAGTGCAGGTTTGAAGATTTTGTATCAAGCACAAATAGATGGTATGGAGTTGGTAGCTGATACTGTGGATTTACCAGTATCCCAGCGAGATCTCAAGTATCTGAAGGAGTACCACAAAATGTACTCGGTTATCAGTACATATGGAGTAACTCCACAAGAGAGGAAGCTGCTGTTAAAGATGGAAGAACGCATTCGCCAACGAGAACTTGAGTACGCCGCAGAGCTAGGAAAAGGAGATTCTGATTTTGAGTTGGAAGAGGAACTAGCGAACATGGACATAGACTGCAATGAAACTCACCAGCAAACCAGTTCTCTTATGTGCGATGGAAAAGCCAACCAAGTACCGGCAGATGGAAAATTCCATATTGAAGACGAGCAGCCAATGATTGAGGTCGAAGAAGAACCAGAGTTTGAGAAGCCAACTGTTGTTAGCTATGAAGAGGACTTCATTATTTGTGATGAAGACCTCACTGGCCGCGGCGGAAGCTTTAATAGCTGCGACCATGGTGAAGACCTCACCGTCCACTGTGGAAGAGGTGTGGTGGATGAAGGAGTTGCAAAGTCATCATCACAGAATCAGGTAATGGCATTGTCAACTGAAGGAGGAGAGGTCGCAGTAAGCATGGTTTATGTTCTTCCCCTGGACTTCTTAGCGCAGCCTAACCAACCACATGCAATGGAGGGGGATGTTGAGGATACAGTGTTACCAAAAGTTCTTATTGAAGAGCAGTCTCAAGCTCAGTTCTCCAAACCAACTCAGGATATGGTCAAGCACATCAAACCATTGTACATCACTGCATGTTTTGAAGGATATCCAGTGTCTAAAGTCCTAGTTGATGGTGGTGCTGCGGTTAATGTTATTCCAATTACCGTAGTTTCGAAATTGAAGAAAGGAGAGAAAGACATTCTACCTGCTGATCTGGTCGTGTATGATTTCTCTGGTAACAAAAAGAAGACCATGGGAGTGATTCCACTGGAGATTAAGGTTGGGAGCAAAAGCATCGTTATTGGTTTCTATGTGATTAATGCTGATACCACCTACAATGCTATATTGGGCCGCGATTGGATCCACAAACACATGTGCATCCCATCTACTCTTCATCAAATGCTTATATTCTGGAATGAAGATGAGATTGAGATCGTGAGGGCTGATGATAAGCCGTTCAAAGCCACAGCTAATGTCGTAGAGGCTGCATACTATGATGAACAAGTTGGCCCGTCTGAGATCCAGAGGGAAGACCACACCGGCAAAATTACAGGTGTTACCATGCGCAGGATGATTTCACTTGGCGCCGAGACTGTTTTGGAAGACTCGGAGCGTCCTGCCTTGGCTAAACTTTTTGATTCAGTTCTTAATGAGTGACACCAGAAAAGAAGATGAGAAGATGGCCGCAGTTGACAATTCCATGTGCAATCTGCTGGCCTATTGGCATGAGAGGGCCGCCCATTTGGGTGCGGCCATTAACTTGGTAGAGTTTTTGTCTGAAGGCAAATATGAAGACGAGATCCAAATGGAACAGCTCAGCCTTGCTCCGGCCGAGTTAGAAGATACTCCAGCAGAGGTAGAAGATCCTAGAGAAGAAATCAATCTTGGTACTCCTGAAGATCCGAGGCCGCTCTTCATTAGCAAGCTGCTTTCCAATGAGTTTAAGGAAGAGTTAGTAGCTTTACTTAGGGAATATAAAGATTGTTTTGCTTGGGATTATCATGAAATGCCTGGTTTAGACCGGGGCGTTGTCGAACATAAACTACCATTGTATAATGATTGTAAACCACATAAACAGCCACCACGGCGATTTTCCGCTGAGGTGCAGCTAGAAATAAAAAATGAGATAGAACGATTGCTTTATGCTGGCTTTATTCGTACTGCTAGGTATGTGGAATGGATATCTAATGTTGTGCCAGTTAAAAAGAAGAATGGCAAAATTAGAGTGTGCATTGACTTTCGAGATCTGAATACGGCTACTCGTAAGGATGAATATCCCATGCCCATGGCCGATCTTCTTGTAGATGGAGCAGCTCGCCATGAAATTTTATCTTTCATGGACGGCCACGCTGGGTACAATCAAATTTTTATAGCCGAAGAAGATGTGCACAAGACAGCTTTCAGATGGCCCGGTGCTCTTGGATCATATGAGTGGGTTGTTATGCCATTCGGCCTTAAAAATGCTGGGGCTACATATCAACGGGCCATGAACATGATCTTCCATGATCTCATTGGCCGGACAGTAGAAGTATACATAGATGATGTGGTCGTCAAGTCTGGCAAGAAAGTAAGTCACATTGCTGATTTAAGACAAGCATTCGAGAGGATGCGAGCTCATAAACTCAAGATGAACCCACAAAAATGTATTTTTGGGGTTTCAGCTGGGAATTTCTTGGGTTTTCTTGTGCATAAATTGGGGATTGAGGTGGACAAGAATAAAGCAAAATCTATCATCAGTGCACCACCTCCGACAAATAAGAAGGAGTTACAATCTTTTTTGGGCAAAGTTAACTTTTTGAGACGATTTATAGCAAATTCAGCAGGAAAGATCCAACCATTTTCGCCTCTGTTACAATCAAGGAATGAGGAACAATTTGTTTGGAAGGAGGAGCACCAGCGCGCATTCGACGTCCTTAAGCACTACCTTGCAAACCCACCAGTGTTGGTACCTCCCGTTCGAGGTCGGCCGCTCAAGCTATACTTAGCCGCAGTTGAGAATTCAATTAGTAGCTTCTTAGCCCAAGATAACGATCAAGGGAAGGAACGAGCTGTATACTACCTGAGTCGAATTCTGACGCCAATAGAGGAAAGGTACACCCCTGTTGAAAAGTTGTGTTTAGCGTTGTACTTTTCGGCCATAAAGCTACGGCATTACATGTTGCCGTCAATAGTCTAGATTATATCACAGACAGATTTGATTAAATACATGCTTACTCGGCCAATCATCCGCGGCCGTATTGGCAAATGGACCATGGCTCTCTCAGAGTTTACGTTTAAATACGTGGCACAAAAATCAGTTAAGGGACAAGCATTGGCCGACTTTTTAGCTCACCATCCGTCCACAAAAATGGAACTAACCGAAGAAGTTGAAATTGGGACCATTGACAAAAAGCCTATGCAAAATAACTTTTGGACTATGCATTTTGATGGTTCCAGTACAGAGACTTCAGCCGGAGCTGGAGTTGTGATTGAATCTCCTGAAGGAGAAGTGTTCCAATTTGCCTTTCAACTGGATTTTTCTTGTACAAACAATCAAGCTGAATATGAGGCCCTGATCATTGGAATGGAGATATTACAAGAGATGGGAGCTCGTCGTGTTCTCATACTTGGGGACTCACAGTTGGTTATTAATCAGCTGGTTAAGGAATTCAAATGTACAAGTTGGTCCTTGTTACCTTATTATGCATTAGCAGACCAGCTGGCCGAGGTTTTTGATAGGATTTCTTTTGTACATATACTGAGGAAGGAAAACTCTGATGCCAACGAAATGGCACAACTTGCTTCTGGTATGAAGTTGGGAAAAACTGAGACGAGTCGGACTGTTCAGGTTTTGAGGAGAACAATGCCTGCCTTGCAAGATCGTGGCGTACCCGTGGAAATTTCTGTAATTACTGTGGATCCATCCGATTGGAGATATCCCATCATTCGGTTCCATGACCATCCTGAAGGTACACATGATCGTAAGGTCAAATATTTAGCCGCGAACTTCATACCCTACAAGGATCAGATGTATCGTAAAAGTGGTGATGACTTGCTTCTATTGTGCATCGGGGGACAAGATGCCCTTAAAGTTATGCGTGAAGTTCATCAGGGTATTTGTGGAGCTCATCAAGCAGGGATAAAAATGCGTTGGTTAATCCGTAGACATGGTTACTATTGGCCAACTATAATGAAGGATTGCATTGAATTTGCTCGTGGCTGCAAACAATGTCAAATCCATGGCTCACGTCAGCGAGTACCGGCTGATTTGTTGCATCCTATTGTTAAACCGTGGCCGTTCCGTAGTTGGGCCATGGATATAATTGGGAAAATTCATCCCCCATCGTCCAAGCAACATGTGTGGATCCTTGTCGCGACAGATTTCTTCACAAAATGGGTCGAGGCCAAGCCGTACACTTCTATCTCAAGTGAAACAGTGATTACCTTCATTAAACAAGAGATTGTACATCGGTTTGGCGTCCCAGAAACAATTGTTGCAGATCGTGGATCCGTCTTTATCTCTGATGCTGTGCATAGTACCGCTAAGGATTTGGGAATACAAATGATTCATTCTACCCCCTATTACCCTAAAGCAAATGGCCAGGCAGAAGCTTCCAACAAGTTTGTGATTAACGTACTAAAGAGAATGATAACAGACAAACCGCGCGACTGGCATAATATTTTGTCTGAGACGTTATGGGCCCTTCGAACCTCCAAGCGGTCAGCAACTGGTACTACACCATTTGCCTTAACATATGGCCATGATGCCATGCTTCCAGTTGAAACGAAAATCAAAGCCCTACGAGTAGCAGAACAAAATAGTCTGACTATTGGTGACTATACTCAAGCAATGCTACAAGAATTGGAAGAACTGGACCAAGCTAGATTGGATGCCTATAACAGGATTGAAGCTCAAAAACGTGCAATGGCAAGGGCATATGACAAACGGGTTCGAGGCAAGACCTTCGCTCAAGATGACTTGGTTTGGAAGGCGGTCCTCCTTGAGACCGCAAAAGATCCAAAATACGGAAAGTGGTCACCTAAGTGGGAAGGACCATTCATAGTGAATCGAATACTTGGCAATGGAGCGTATCATCTTCGAGACCTTGATGGCGAGCTCCATTACATGCCTATAAATGGCCAGCACTTGAAGAAATATTATCCTACTACATGGGAGATGTCAGAACCTTAGTAACAAGTTAAGCGATTCGACTTTATGCTCTTAGACACTCAATAGTCGACTCACTTGGGGAGGCTACCTCTCATGAATTCAATGAATAACCGTAGCCGGCGAAGGACCGCGGTTGAATAATTGTTTAGTGGGTACGTGAATGGCTAGTTAGTATCACGAGTAACGCAGCTATTGAAGAGCCGCACTTGAATGGACGCGGCTAGCAAAAGATCATAGCCGCACTTGATGGACGCGGCTAGCAAAGGATCATAGCTAAATGTCCATAGTTTAATGGATCGTGGTTAAATGGGCGTCAAAGAGTAAGCTTGAAACCAGAGGTTGAATAGCCGCAGCGAATGACCGCAGCTGTGACTAAGAGGCATGAATCAAGAGTGTATTGAATGTTGCTCAAAACACAGGAGTCTAAAAAGATCTTATTGAGTGTCGCTCAGACATAGAAATATAAAAAAAAAGCAAAAAACAAAAAACAAAAAAATAGTCACAACCAAAACTTCAAAGCAAACTGAAGCAGCACTTCAAATCAAACTAAAGCAGCATTTGATCAAGGCAAGATCTTCTCCCACACAGCCCAGTCAGCGTCATACTTCTTCATTGCTTCATCAAGATCATGCTTGGTTTCTAAAAAGGCTTGTGTGTCCCTACCATGTATGGAAAACAACTTGAGCTCTTCATGATGTTCTTTATACTCTTGGTTTATAACGTTTGAAGCTGTGGCCATGCGCTCCC